>JAUESI010000036.1:5172392-5184979 GCA_032275145.1 Synergus laeviventris
CCAAAACTACTTGAAAACACTCAACTGGGAGGTGCTACCTCATCCCGCTTATTCACCAGACCTGGCCCCTTCTGATTGCCACCTATTTTCGTCGATGGGTCACGCGCTCGCTGAACAACACTTCGATTCGTACGAAGCCGTCGGAAAATGGCTTGACGAGTGGTTTGCATCGAAAGATAAAGACTTTTTTTGGCGTGGTATACAAAAATTCCCCGAGAGATGGGGAAAATGTATAGCAAGCGAAGGAAAATACTTTGAATAAAGTTTATTTTATTTTCTGCAAAAGAAAAAACTTTCTTTTGCCTAAAAAACAGCGGATTTAAGCTATATACACCTGGTATTTACTAGGTATATAAGCTTAAAAAAAACGCAATTTATTGCCTCAATTTCTATATTCCAAACTTTGAGACTGATATATCATTGCGTTTGGATATGGTGGACACCAAAAAAAATTTCCATTACTAACAACTAATTGTGTGTGTGTGTGTTCACACTTACAATTTAAAACAGTAAATAAGACTATTTCTAAACGTGAATACTAATTCTTGCTCGGTCAAGTTTATAATAATACGTACAGAAATAGTATCATCTCTTATTATAGTATAGGAATCTTTATAACAGTATCCCCATTACCCCTAAATTCTTACATTTTATTTTAATTATAGATATAGAATAAATCAAATATTGATATCAAAAATCTCTCCGTGTAGATCTTTTTAAGAGCAATAATTATCATTTTTTCTATATCGTGTTATTTGACTCCAAAGAATTTTCGATTTTTCAAAAAAATTACAAAAAGTTGTTATGTTAATCTTGTAGTGCGTTCTAAAAACAAATATTTTTAATCTCTACACTTTTTTATATTGTGCGTTGTTTAGCTTTAAATTTAAATTTTCGTTCGTTTTTTTGAATTTTTGAAATGTTATATAAAGCTGGCTAACGAACTTGAACTTCATTTTAGGACAAGAAAAAAGTATACCAAAGGCCAATTCTTTTGCTCACAAAGTAAAAATCTACAGACAGACATATTTGTAAAAACATGATCTTTAGGTTCAGAGGATCTCAAAACGTGGAAATTTGACACAAATCTAATACATTCTCTGATGAGAATGTAATAAAATCGCCTCGAAGATTTTTTTTCGTTTTTTAGGTACAAAACAGATAGACACGTATTTTTTTATATCAACATAATATGCAAGATTTTCAAGTTACAATTTTTTAAACATCTGGAGTGGACAAAATTAAAGGATTTTTCAAATCTTCTAAATCGAAAAAATTATTTGTTTTTTTTTAAATATAACAATCGTTTTTTCACAGATTAAAATATTCGTTATAGTTTTGAGAATATCTCATAAAAATCTCAGAGTAGACTGTTTATTAGACAGCTAATTCATAAAACGGATAAGTAGGAAGGTAAATAACAAATGCGTAGGTTTATAAGCTTTGTTGCCTTTATTATTGCAGAATCGCGACAAATATTATAATATATTTTATCGTCATTCTTATGAAACTAATCATTTAAAATGATAAAAGTTAATAAAAGATATAAAAACTGTGTGTTTTTAGAGAGAGTACAAATTACGGTTTATAATCACGGATAAATTTATTCTGAACAGCCAGTGCATTAGTGTATAATATAAAGCCATCAACACTTTCTTTGAACTTTGAGTTAAAAAAACTCAAATTTTAACGAAAATGTAGGTAATTAATCATTATTATCGCACTAGGCAGTTTTTGCCTTCATGCAAAATCTCATGCACTTTCCACAATCATACCTCGATGTCTAATGGACTCCATTTCTAGATAAGGTTTGTTTTTTAGTATCGCGCTATTTTTTAAAATAGCATTTCATTCCCTAGCAATTGCGATAGGAATCAGTAATCTATGTTGAAAATTCAGTTCTCATGTATTTTATAACTATTGTACATAATATATATAACTTCACAAAACACACAGGAGGAATTTTATGTTATGGAAAGCCAATTTCAGTGGGAAGTAACAATCTGAAAATCTATTAAAAATTGAAATCCTTTAGATGCATATATTTTTTCTCTTGACTCTACTTTCACCTTTTATTAAAGTGAAAATATGTACGATTTGGATAATTTCAGTGAAGAATGTTAAAAATTTTTGCAAAAGTTGTCAATATTTTTGAAAAATAAACCAAATAATTGTTCTACCTTTAATAAGAATCAGAGTTTTTAAGGTATTTGAACGGATCTTGAACCAAATTGTTAGAAATAACTACCTTTCAGAAAAATCTAGGAAAATTAAAATAAAAAAAACTGTCTTTGAGTTATAGTCAAAAATTGAGAATTTAAATTGGCTTCCTACAACGGACGATCTTTCCTTATGAGCAATCAGTAATTAGTGAATCAATTGAGTCTGTATGATACTTAATTCCTTAAATCAGTGATAAGTACTTTCGTCTAAATATCAGGTATCAGTCAATTAACATTACTAAATACTGCAAACCGATTGAAAATAAGTTTAAGTGACGAAACTTGAACCACTGCAACGATAAAACTGATCTGATAAACACAAACTACAAATTGGAAAAAAAATGTCAGTGCAATCTTAAATTCTTTGAATTATAAAATGAAAACTCATAAAACTAGTTCCGAATGTTGGAAGTAAATATGAGCCGCCAGATTCAATAATATCACATAAAATTTTCCGAGCCGTTTCTAGTCGTTTGAGTTGGCCCCTTCTTTAAAATCGATTTTAATAATTGCAATTTTTGAAATATATAGCTTTGTAGTAAATTTAATGGCATATTTTTTATCCTCTTACAAAAACTTATATCTTTTATCGTTTCTGAAAGAAAGTAAAACAACTGGATTTTATGAAGAACAAAATTTAATAAATATTTTGACTCTAGCTCGCTCCAAAAGACAAAGTTGTGAATATTTTTACATGAAAATTGGAGGAGTTATGCTTCAAACTGTTTTCAAGATGATATGCCTTTTTAAACTTTTCCAATTTGTTATAATAAAAGCTATTACTTCAATTGAATCAATCGTTAAAAAAATACAAGCATACAAACAGCGCGCCAAACAGAGATCGAGCGCGTGAGAGGTGAGAATACTTCGGGAGCATCGAACGACGGAGATGGCCGGTGGTGGATTCTCAGTAGTAACATATTATTCTTACCTCTTGGCCCTCTCGGCTTGATCTCTATTTGACGCGCTGTTTGAATGCTGGTATTTTTTAAACGATTGATTCAATTGAAGTAATACTTTTCAGAAAACTTCATTATACCCTAATGAACATTTCTTCCCCTGGAAGTTTGGGCTTACTCAAAAGCGAGCTAGAGTCAACGTATTTATTAAATTTTATTCTTCACAAAATCCAGTTTTTTCACTTTCTTTTAGAAACGGTAAAAGATATAACTTTTTTATAACAGCATAAAAGATGCACCACAAAAACTACAAAACTATATATATTCCAAAAATTAAAATTTTCAAAATCGATTTTAAAGGCAACAGGGGCCAACTCGAACTACCAGAAACGGTTAGGCAAATTTTATGTGTTATTGAATCCAACGACTCATATGAACGTTAAAACAATCGCAATTATATCGAATAATTAAAAGCACGCCGTAAAGATAAATATAAAATCGCAATAACGATTCAGTACTCTCAAAACTTGACACAGCATATGTTTAAATACATAGTTCAATATCATTATCTCGACTAATTGTTAGTAGCTTTGGTAATTGGTGAATTGTATAGCCAAAAGATTATTTTCAATTCTATCAGAAATTGCTAACGTACACTTAGCGTCCCCAAAACGGTTGAAGATATACGAATTATAATGCATAAAATCATAGAACATTTTAATCAGAAACTACATTTTTGGACATGCTTCGGAGTAAAGTGGCTTGTAAAAATACATGAAAGCGATTCGAGAGGGCAGTTTCTTTCTAAAACATGCTATACATTTATACATCGCAACCGTATGAGAAAGAACACCTTAGAAAGATAAATCTATTTTTTATGTCAACTTTGACAGTGTGATCTGCACTCGTGATTATCCTTCGGTACTTTAAAAGTATATTAAAAAGTTGACGTTATACCGTACGATTAAAAAAAATACGTTTGTCATGAATTCTTAATTTCGAATAAATCTTAACTAGGAAGTGAATTAAATATGTTTTTAAAGAATTTAGGACAAGAGATAAATGCTAATTTTAAATTTTGATCTTGCATAGCCAAAATACGTGTTTTCGGTGTATATTCATTTATCTTTAACTGCTTATCTTTTACCCCTCAATCCTTGTAAAACAATACGATATGCATGAGTTTAGCAATTTTTTTTACAATATAGAACTGTCCAACCATAAGCCCTTTTTTACGACTCGCTCATTGGGAACAAATATGCAATCTTCTTTGAATAAACTTAAAATTTCTACAAATTGAGATCAAGCAGCAAAGTAATCTGCAAAGAAGTATTGCAGTTTTATATTGACATATCGTCTGTAATTTTTCACAAATATTTAACGTTTGGTTTTACTTGAGTTGTGTAATTTGACGTCACAGGTAATGTGGTGGGGGTAGAATACCCGAATGATTAGGCTCCAGTACCTAAAATATATTGAAATCATTGGGAAATTTATTACGAAAAATTTTCGGCGTAAAGGTATTAATAAATAAATAGATTTATTAATAATTATATTTTTTAAGTGCAGAATTAATTTCTGTTTATTTTGAGTAACCACTTGTCGCTTGAAATACTTTTTATTTTGTGATATAAAATAAAATGTCATAAATTTGTAGGTTTTGTTGGAGGCTTGATTTGTGTTGACAGGTGTTGCTAAACTTAGCGACCTAAAACACATCACTGCAATGACTGCAATGAATTAAAATTTTACATATCTGAAAAAATTCAAAGAGAAAATAAAAAACAAGATTTTTCATTCTCAACACTTATTCCCCTCATTGCTTCAAATCCTTCAAACTAAACGTCCGACAAAACCTACAAATTTATGACATTTTATTTTATATTAAAAAAATAAAAAATATGTCAAGTGACAAGTGAGTACTCAAAATAAACACTAATTAATTCTGCACATAAAAAATATAATTTTTAATAAATATATGACTTAACTTTACGCTGAAAAATTTTTTAAATAAATTTCCCAATGATTTCAATATATTTTAGGTACCGGAGCCTAACCTTCCTGACAGTCTACCCCACCACATTGCCTGTGACGTCAAATTGCACAGCTGAATAACTATTGTAAAATTTGTTCTAAGTACATCTGAAAACAGAATTAATTAAATTTAATAGAGAGTATCATAGTAATAATAAGTTTTGTTTAAATACGTTTTGTTTTAATAGAAAGTAAAATTTTTTCTACGTATGAAAACAGAATTATTTAAACTTAACAGAGAACATCATAATTATTAATTCTATATAATTAAATATATAAATTATAATTTTTTTAATTAAGCCTCAACGATAATGAAATTTTTCGTATTCCAATATTTCTTGGCAAATAGTATCAATCAATTATTCTAAAAGTGCAAACAGCATCGATTTCAAATATAAAATACAAAGACATTACTTTTCATTGCTATCATCGAATGTATTCTAATTCCAGTGAAGTTTCAAACTTTACATGAAAAACCGAATGCCTACAATATGAATGAAAAACCCTCATTTCAATTCCTTGAAGCATTCAAACAAGAGACTAGGATATAATAATACGAAGACTTAATAAATGTTCTTACACTATATACAATTTATAAACCTTACCTTCGCCTCGGATTCTAGAATCCATAAAATGTTGCATTCCTAAAATTCCCAAGGCCTCTTAAGTTGGACAGTTCTCTTCCAAATGAGTGAAAAACATTCGATGGACAAGTCGATTTTGAAGACAAAAAGTTTGAATCAGAATGGTGCGATGATGGCAGCTGCTTCTCCTCTGCTCGTCGGAAGAGAAGCGCACTCGTGCCACTTGTCTGCGTTAGGATCGTAACACTCAACAGTGGAAATGGTGATTTGCGTTCTGTAAAAATTAATTTCTTGAGATTGATCGCCGCCTATCACGTATAAGCGACCATCGGCTGCTGCAACCGCAGGATAGGATCTACCGACTTTCATTGGGGCCACCGTAGTCCATTCATTCTAAAAAATTAAAGTTGAATGTAAATTATATATAAATACATAAACCTTATAGAAGATTTACTCATTTCACTATCTGTTCATTAAATACTTGTCCCTGAACAAAAGTTGGAATAACTCAATCAAAAAAAATCGCTAATAAAAATGATTCAGGACACTGTAAAGACATTTTGATTGTGAACATTTTTCCTATTCATGGTTTTTTGCACAAAAATTTATTAACGAGCTATGAACAAATGAATGTCAAAAAACAGGGTTATGGGCATGAATTTCACATCAGTGAACTTTCACTTGCTGTATCTTTTTAAAAAATAAATTGAAATGTATGAAAAAAATCAGGTGGTATCTTTTGCATAATTTTTAAAGGTAGGCATAATGAAAATATAAAAATTTTATTAATTTTCACGTATAAGGTTAATTATAGAGGAAGGTGCTATCTCAGGATCTAATAGTGATAGAAAGGTCTATACTAAAGCTTGAAATATGTCAAAAAATTCAAATAATTATTATACATGTAGAATAAAGTGCTAAATTAATTACATAATTTGTTAATAACGATTATTTTTTCTAGACTTTTTTTTAGAAGTCTCCGACTGACAAGTGAAAGCGATCCTCTCGACGGGTTCCTAGTATCTATTGTCCGGTCTAGGGTTTCCATTTAGTACTCCTTCGACTACCTGAATTCTGGAATTATACAGAAGAAACAAGTTCGAACTGCCAAAGTCGTCGAAAAATGTTTTTCTTGACGATAAAATTGGAAAGCTTAAAATGCATTATATTTTATTTATAAAAAATTCTATATAAATTAAAGTTTTTTGCAGCAGTAAATTTAGTCACACAAGAAATGGATTTCAAAATATATTTTTATGTACGGAGACACAAATAGCCATGATTCCACGTGAAACACTTCTTCAGGAAAAAAGTATTGCAAAAGTATATATTTCCTGATATACAGTTGCTATTCTTCTGAATTGATAAAGTATATAATATTTTTCTGCACTTACAATTCTCTTATGTTTCGTAAACATCGTCAGGTTCCTCAGCCATTCTTATATCATCTTCGATATCTTCATTGTCATCATAATCCTCTCTGTCACTATCCTCTCCAAGATTGATAATAAAGGGTTGAGTGCACATAAATATTGCCAATTCCGATTCCTTTCCTCGATATCTGGGCATGTCTGACACAATTTGGCTATAGTGTTGGGAGTACATTTTCCATAGCTTCTTTACACAATTGGAGTACATGATTAATTTTAAATGTTTTATTATTCTGTGCAACACGTTTTTTTTACATAAGCCTAGATAATAAGCTCTATTGGATTCAATTCGCAATGAGCTACTGGGAGCCACAACAGCTTGATTTCACCTTTCCAGCAGCATCCCGGGCCTCACACTGATACCTGGGCCATCTTTCTTCTCATCAGAGATAAAAATCGCGTTAAAAAAATCGTTAATAACAAATTATGTAATTATTTTAGCACTTTATGCTACATGTATAACAATTATTTTTATTTTCTGACATATCCTTCTATCACTATTAGATCCTGAGATAACAACTTCCTCTATAATTAACCGTATACGTGAAAATTAATAAAATTTTTATATTTTCATTATGCCTACCTTTAAAAATTATGCAAAAGATACCACCTGATTTTTTTCATACATTTCAATTTATTTTTTAAAAAGATACAGCAAGTGAAAGTTCACTGATGTGAAATTCATGCCCATAACCCTGTTTTTTGACATTCATTTGTTCATAGCTCGTTAATAAATTTTTGTGCAAAAAACCATGAATAGGAAAAATGTTCACAATCAAAATGTCTTTACAGTAACCTGAATCATTTTTATTAAAGATTTTTGTGGCTGAGTTATTCCAACTTTTGTTCGGGGACAAACATTTAATGAGCAGATAATAGTATCATACCTTTTTAAAAGAATATCTCTCCACGGAGGTTAGAACTTCATGATTCTTATTAGTACCACCGACGACGTAAATATATCCATCAAGGACAGTAATCCCCATTTGTGAACGAGGTGTTAATAATGGTGCTAAATATTTCCATTTTTTGTTTACGGGGTTGTAACTCATTACTTCTTGATGATGTCTACTAATATGTGTGCATCCACCCACAACGTATATAAGACCTGTAAATTAATGACCTTTGATTATGTTGAACCTAGCAGAATCATATAAGCTGGAGACAGATTTCTGTTTAAAAATCCAAGATTATTAATCAAAAAATTGATAAAATTGAATAATAAATCTTTTTTGTGTCGTCAAGAATACAAAATTTGGGTCTTACCGACGTTTGAATAAAGTCACCTGTCACTTTTTCGTATCTAAAGTAAAATCCATAAAAGGTCTTTTTTCTACTTAGGTTCATAACATTTATTGCGTATATTGCATTTCAAAACGCATGTTTATAAACCTAACTATAAAAAGAAGAGCTTTTATGAATTGTATTTTAAATACGAAAAAGTAACAGGTGAGTTATCTGAGCAGCAGTAACGGCTATTTTTATTTGGAGGGCAGAGCTGACGCTTCTAACAAGACTGCCAATGAATTCACGTTATTTAAAATACATCACAGCTGAGTACTATGTACGACAAGATGCTGTACTTCCGCAAAGTTGACACGTTTCTTTGTATACCTTTCTAATTTTACAATTTATAAAATAATAACTGATAATATTATGTTTTCAAGTAAAAAAACTTTTATTAGGAAGCACTAACAATATCACAACAACTTACCAATTAAATTAATAATATTTGAGGTTTTCAAGAGATTTTTAATGATCTTGTGATATTTTAAAGGATTTCATGGAATTTAAAGAGGTTTCTAAGAATTTTATGAGATTTTTAGTAGTTTTAAAAGATTTAAAAGTTTTTTGTGGAATTTAAAGTATTTCAAATGATTTTGAGGAATTTTAAAAGAATTAGTGAAACTTTAGAGGACTTTATGGAATATTAACAAATTTGAAGGAATTTCGTAAAATTTTAAGAAATTAAAAAAAATTTTTAAACTTCAACGAATTTTAAGAGAATTCGAAAGCTCATGAAAAATTGTAATCGCATTATTACTGAGAATATATTCGCATTTTTAATTCTTTTCTACTAGGGGAATTTGTCTGAAAGTCAGGAAAATGTCAGGGAAATTGAAAAATTGAATTTTGTGGCCATTAATGCAACCAATCCCCCTGATTATTTTTCAGTTAAGATATCTATATAATTTACATGTAGGTAAGTTATATTCTATTACCTTCATAGGCAACGACACCCATACTAAATCGAGGTTCTGGAAGTTCGCCATCTAACGTCCAGGTATTGGTTATCGGATCGTAAATTTCAATCGAACGCCCAATGTCCTCTCCGACCCAACCACCGAATGCGTATAAACTATTATCCAAGGCACATAATCCAAAATCACATCTAGGCTCTTCCATGCAAGCAATCGAGGTCCAAACGTCGTCACGAGGATCATAACATTCACCGTTGGCGATTATACAAGATTCTAGCTCGCCTCCAACCACGTATACTTTGCCATCTAGTAAAGCCACCCCAGGAAGAATTCTGCCTATGCCTATCGGTGCGACTTCGCTCCATTCTCTGAAAATATTGTCCAAAATTCTACGCATACTGAAATACGCGGTTATTAGATTAGATAGGAGCAATTAAAAGATTCATACCCAGTGAAAGTGTCGTATTTGTCGATCGTTTCATAAGTACTTTCGGCAGCTCTTGCCCAACTATCAGGGCAATGTTCCCGCTTTGAACCACCGATTACCAAGATATTTTTTTTAGCACAAAGTCTGGGCTGCGCGTGTAAGGACACGAGACAGCCTTTGTTGGAAACCAAGTCTTTCTGTATCGATCGCAAAGCTACGATGAGACTAGCATCTTTACAGTCAAGTATTATTTGTTCTAAGCGAGCTATAGAACAAAGTCGCAGCCTTATATGACCTAGTATTTCAAAAACGTAACACCTTCTAGCAGGAATATCGTGTGTGATCCAATTGTACGCCCCTTGGAAGACCTGAAGTTAATTTGTTAATTTAAAACATCAATTACTTTCTCATTGCCTTTATCAGAGTTCAAACTTCAACGTAACTCTTTTATTATCAAGTTTCAAAGATAGACGGTATACCTGAAATTCGGTATCGATTTGAATATATTCGCTACTGAGAAAACGAACGAGGTATTCCTTTGGCAGGTCAAGGAATTCTTCCTCTTGTGACACTCGAGGAAAATTGACTTCGATAAAGCGTAAGGCAGTTACCAAAAGATTTGAACTGTTGTGTGCTTCTGCAAATCTAAAAAAAAAAACAAAAAACCTTAGTTTCCAAAACTCTTCTATCAAAGAATCATAAAAAAATGTTGAAATATTTTAAAACTCTATGAAATTATTTTAAATTGCACAAACCTTTAAAAATAAAAAATATCAACTTTTTTTAAATTCCATGGAGAACTTTAAAATCACTCAAAATGCATGAAAATCTATGAAAATCCTTTAGATTTTCTAAAACTTCTGAAAGTCTCTCAAAATTTCACAAAATCTTTGAAAAATGTTGGCCATGGAATTTTGAAAAAATGACTGGAACTTATTTAATTGCAAACCAAAAGTCTTAATAGTTTAGTTTCTATAGCGAATTCTATATTTGAAATTTGATACTAAGTGAATTTTGTACTTATTGATAAGCCACTATCATTGCCTTATAAGGCGCTACTACTCAATTTAATTGAATTAATTTTTTTTAAATTGGACTTGGAATTTTTTCAAAATTAGATCTGAAAAACCTGGAAAAGTCACAAAATTTGGAAATTAGACTCTTGTAGTAACCTTATATGGCCACCCTGGTGATATTACCTGTAAATTCCAAGGGCATTAGAATAATGAAGCTGTTGCTCCAGATAAGCAATGCATCCCGAAACAACTTCTTCTAGTTCTAACATATCAGCAGCGGCGAAGAGCTCCTGAACATTATCCTGAGTAATGTCTACATGTCCGGTGTAAATAAAATCGACGATGATTGAGAGTATTTTCGACGAGACCGAGTGGATTTCGACAGAGTCCTGCTGCACTTCGACTAGTCCACTAGTGAACATAGCGTTGAAATAAGCACTTCCTGCCGCTAGGACAAGTTTATGAGCTCTAATCATACAATCGCCGGCGACAAGACACACGTCGGTGAATTGGTTCTTTAGTCTCTGAGTATTTAAATTCCTTAAAACTTTCGGGGCATATCGTTCGGCCGTCTGTACCGTATTCGGCACTTCGGAGGTTGGTTTCACATTGTTATTTTTGGTTGCGAACCCCGTGGATTTAGAATTATTGCCATTTTTTACAGGCGGAACTGCACCATCAGCCATGAAACCATCGAGTTGACCTTTATCCACAGCTCCTATAAAAATATATACAAAATCAAATTTCTAAAATCTAAATTGCAATTCACAATCCGAGGTACTAAATGCCATTAATTTTTATTTTGTTTTTATTTTAAAAGGAGAGAATTCAAGACTAAAATTTGCACAGTAAATGGAGCAGAACATCTCTGCGCCTCTCCTTTATAGCATATGAAGTAAAAAAAGTAAAAACAGTCATATTCGTAAAGAAATTCAGGAACATAAACTTGAAACAGAGTTTCGGAGTAATTTACGTTTATATAATAACTGCTCTGTTTTCATCAAGTATAAACAAAGGGGTTCACTTAAAATAATGTACAATTAAGAGATTTACTGATCCGTATTGTGATTGTTTTCTGTATCACATAAATGGAATAAAAGTCAGTATAAGGAAGGAAACCGCTATAACTACTCTTGACAAAATTGTTATAACCGCATAAGGCTAATTATCTATAAATTAAATGTACTTACGACATATACGGGAAAGTACTTTGTAGACGCTATGAAAAGATTTTGCGTTATTTTTCCCCTTTAAACGCATCACTGCTGCCACATTTTCACCAGTTCTTTTCAATTTTACGTCTAGGTCATTGCATTTAATTTCATCCGTTGTTTGCCTTTTGGAATCAACTACTAATGAACTAATTTGGTAATCACAAAAATTACATATGTCAAACGATCTACATTAATCGCGAAGTTAGCGTCAGTTAGCGTGAAAAACTGCGAAAAACCATAAACCATCGAATTTCTGTCTGTCTCAATCTGTCTGACAATGACAGGGTTGTGCAGTAACGCGATACTCCAGGTTTTTTACGTCAATTAGCTAAGTGAGGTATTGTACGTAGAAAAAAGGTGAACGTCACTGAGATCAGAGATGATCTCTGCCAAAGATATTATTATCTAAGGCAGGGTCTTCCACTTTGCCTTACTGATGAGTCCAGTGCACTGATATATATAATACACTGGATACAGGATTCAACACTGATATATATAATACACTGGATACAGGATTCAATAGAGCGATCTGTGCCGACTTGAAGAGCCGCCATGTTCAT
>JAUESI010000036.1:5202345-5227602 GCA_032275145.1 Synergus laeviventris
ATTGATAATTAGCCCTGAAAATGTATATTAACGAATTTACTATTTTTTAGGTATGTGGACTAGCAATTCTCACAGTTGGGGTGATGTTCCATCTGAAAATTCATGAAATATCGAATGAATTAGACGGAGGCTTTCCACCTTCTATTCCAATTGGATTGATAATCGTAGGAACCGTAATCTTTGTCATCGCCTTCTTTGGATGCTGTGGTGCCATTCGGGATAGCCACTGCATGGTTGTTACTGTAAGTACTTTTTTACTTTAAATATTGAACTTCTAATCATTTTTATGTTTTAAATTTAATGTATCATTGTTTTAAATTAAGCGAGGGGTTGATAACTCGTGAAATCAGGTGTGCACTTGCACTGAAATCTCCTGAATTCTCTTGAAATATCTGAAGTCATTTGAAGTCACTTGAATTCACCTGAAGGCACTTAAATTCTCCTGAAGTCTTAACAGAGTGAAAGAGACTTCCAATTTGTTGATCTTGTCAGTGTCAGTGACTTCACATGAAATGGCATAAATTCATTTGAATTTTCTTGAAATCTCCTGAAGTCATTGAATATCTTAGTCATTGAAATATCTTGAAATATCTTGAAATATCTTGAAATATCGTAAAGTCAGAAGTAGAAGACACCCGCTTCGTGGAGTTGACAACCCTTCAAAATTACGTAAATTCCCTGGAAAATATAAATTTACACAAAATTTCTTCAGTTTGCAGTATTTTTACTTACCATTCTGGTTATCCAAGTGGCCATTGCAGTCTACGCTTACATCCAAAAAATAGATCAAGAGAAAATTAAAACAACGTACGGCGAAAAAATCTTCAAGAACTATTGGGAAGACAAGCCCAAGCGAGATATCGTTGATACTATCCAATCTACTGTGAGTATGATAAACTTTTTTTTATTTGAATCTTCAGTTTGTATTTTGACTAACATTGGGTGACTTTTTTTTTATTTCAGTTGTCTTGCTGCGGCGTTAATGGAAAACGTGACTTTTTGAAATTCTCGAACAGAACTATTCCAGCAAGCTGTTGTGGGAATCCACCAGAACAATTCTGCAGTGCTAGAGACAATATATACGAACAAGGATGTGGAAATGAGATTGGAAATTTGTTCCAAAAAGCTCTGCATACTTTGGGAGGTGTTGCTATTGGTGTCGCTGTTGTCGAGGTAAACATAATCTACATTTTAAACCTTTATTTACTTTTGAATTTTTATTTTTAAAACCAGCATGATCATTTTTATTCCTTCTTTTTTTCAGCTCCTTGGAATCATCTTCTCATTGTGTTTGGCTAACGCGATACGCAACGATGAACGCAGAGGCTACAGAGTGTAACAAAACAACGAACTACAGTTAATTTTCTATTGAGAAATATTTAACAGGCGAATCCGTCTATTTAACATCAGTTGTCATCTCAGAAACCTCTATTTTAAAAAACCATAGCATTAATTTTAGGAGTAATCAATTCAACTTCGAAAGAAAATTTCGAACTCTGAATGACAAAAAAAACGATTTCTGTCTTTTCATTTTTGTAAAACATGTACCTGTAAACCGCCGAAAAGTGAAACTCCATCCATGAAAATTGAACAATATCGATGACGAGATAGTTTGGCAACTGAAGATCTGAAGTCCCCTCAATCAGAGTCGCTTTAAATTCGCTGACATATTTGTGTTATTGAATTTCTGGTAGAATAAAACCGCGACTCTTGATTAGGGACCTACAGTGGTTCTTATAATCTCGCGTCCATTGTACAAATTCGTAATCATAGATGGAAGATAGTTGCAGATTGTGCTGCGCACAAATGTGTCTTGAACTTAATCGTATAACTCCGTTCAACTTATTTTCAAAAATATACTACTCTATTTTTTCGGAGATATTTTTTTTAGATGAAAAAAACTCGTGAACGAGATCTGCAAATTTCGGTTTTTGTTAGAAAGTAAGATATATAATACATTTATATATTAGCCTAGATGCAGAGTACTTTCATATATGTATACGTTTAAAAAGCAAATAACTTTTTTGATGTCTCGCACGTACCTCGTAACTTTTGAAATGTTCAAACTTATTCAAAAAGCTTTGTACGCTTTAATAAAATTATTTTTTTCAAGCAAAGTGAATCATTGCCTACGACCAGTATTGCGTTAATTTAATGTTACAGTTTATTAATTCTTTTTTACTACTTTTATGGATGTCTGTTTTAGAAATGTCAGACTCCTCTTTCGTATTTTCATTTAGAATAATTTAATTATAGGGTGTTTGTACTGCTATAATTTAACTTGAAGCATTTAGAATTCGACAAGTTTTTGCTTCTAGAAATTTATTGAGATTAAATAAACAAAATTTGTACTACTTACATCGAATAATATTATTCAACTTATATTTTCACCCTATAAACTAAGTTTTGAAACTTCTAACCAACTCTTTCTTCTTGCTTAGTCAGTTATTAAATAAACTAAAAGTGACCAATAATTAAAGAACCTAGAAACCCCAAAATGTGTGGATAGAGTTGAATAAATTACACAAAAGAAACACCAATTTATTGATTCCGTATATTGTCATTATTTATTAAGTCAAAGAGAAGATAACTTACATTTATTGTACTATGATACTATGATACACTTTATTTACAATTTTTAAATTGATTTTGTCTTTATTCATTACTCATATTACGTCTTTGCACCGAATCCTTGAATGCGTTCAGTAATTTTTTTCACAATCTCGACAAAAACGCAAATTAAGACTGTGTGAACATAAATATATTTTACAAATAAATACATTGTATGCCTTTTGCGCGACAAGGAAGTTCAGAGAATAATCGAGGAAATCGATGGAATTAACTTGGAAAAAAAGCATAATTGATTCACATTTCTGTACGCTTAAAAACGTTTCAAAAACTAATAAATTAAAATAAAGTCTTCCATTGATTACCTCGATAACAATTAATTTAAAATCCACCATCGAACTTATAAATTATCGTTCAGAACTAAAACGCCTTCTTATCAGAAAACGATTAAATACAGTCTTCGTATCACTACACAACTTGAGTGTAAAATAGGTATTTCGTATTTTTCAGCTTCTATCGGTTGTGCTACCTCCATAAATTGTATACAGCTAGTACTGTTTACTCTAATAATTTGACCAAACCTAACGCTTCTAGGTTCATCTTTTCCTTTCGGTGAAGCAATGCACGAAACACGCTTTACTTAAGGAACCAGTAAAGATCAGAGTTTTTTTCTGCTTGAGTCACATTTCAATTGAGATTGATAAACCCTTCGCTAGAACATTTACTACTGACTACAAAATATTACTTAACTTACGCTATGTTTCAACCGATTAGAGTTCGGTTGTATTCTTACACAGCGTTTGAAAGTAAAGTATACAGGTTCAATCCTCTCCACAAAAACGGACATTATTTGAGTAGTTTTTGCAAATACCCGTACATTTTTTTTTCTCTTTTTAAGTCCGTCCCCTAAAACATGACATTTGTTATCTGTGGACCGTACAAATCAGCGAGAAAAATACAAATTTTGTTCGTATAAAATTGAGGTCTTACTCTAAAGTTTCTAAGCTCAATTTTAGGTATTTTCTGCGATGCTCTCGGTTGTCTTAAAATATAAAGCAATTTGGAGTGACAATCATATAATTAAGTTACAACTTATTTAGCTTGAAGGGATAAATTATAAGTTTATTAAACAATATTTCAAACTTGAATTTATTTTCTCTTGTAATTTTCTTCTATTTAATTTTGAAACTTAAATATTTTATTTTCACTTCAAGATGCAATCGAAAATTTTAAGCTTATATAAATAACAACCCTGATTTAAACAAATGAGTCACCTAAATGAAGACAAATTACTATCAGAAGTTTTTTTACATTAATTTCAGAAATACTACTCATTCTTAGAATATAAAAGTGAATGTGAGATTTTGCAGGAGAAAACAGTATTTTATAAATATTAGGTTTATTTGATAATTGAACTAAATATCTGTGAGTTTCATCTCGAATTGCTGTACTTTCTAATTTAAACATTGTTAAACAAGTTTGAAAGAATAGTGTGAAAATAGTTTTGAAAATTTGCGAGAAATTTTTCGAAATTTGTTTGTTTTCTAATACAAATGAAGATATAATTTACTCATGAATGAAGTTATTTATTATACATATTTTTTTTTTCATTAGCGTTATAAATACAGCAACTTATCACAATTTGGTTTTGAAGAGTATCCTATTAATTCGTTTACTTTGCTCAGTTAAAACGAATAAATTATCTCTATCTAAGTCGGTGGGCTACTGTCGCACAGGTTGTGTTCTTGCAAAAACATTTCCTTACATTATTAAAATTACTTCCTTTTGTTTGGAGTCACATTTTCTGTAAGAATCTTAAAATTTCATGAAATTTCTACGAAAGAGTTGAATAAGACGAAAGAATCTAAGATCTATTTTTTAATTTTAGATTAAAATTTTCCATGATATCGAAGATTCTTTTAATTTGTAGATTTTACTTTTAAGGCGGGTTAATAATGGCCTTTTCCTGGATCTTTTGATTTTAATTTTTGATAGTAAAGGATTCAGCTTCATTTAATTCTTAAAAAACAAAACAAAAATTAACTGTTTAATTCTTGGATTAAAATAAAGACAGCTTTTTACTATAGAGAATTTATTTTCCCTGCTTGAATTTGATTCAAAAAAACATCCCACGTGTAAATAGATAATTTCATTTCATTCTAAACATATAAGTTTCTCTTTTAATAGTCAGTTTTAAATCCCAACGGGTGCCAGCGCACAGAATATTTTTTTGAAGTTATCAATAGCAAGAAAATTCTAAACATTAAAATTGAGGGATGCTTGTATTTTTGTGAAAATGAGTTTTAATTGAGAGAAAACGTAAATTTCTCGCTTGACTAGTGACTTTGTACATCAGATAAGTAATAAGTGATAAGAAATAAGAAGAATTACAAGGCCATTCGCAATACCACTCGATGGACGACATTGAGCCGAATTCATAGAGGAGAGACCTTCATCAGGTTTCCGTTGAAGCCGGTGGTGGGCGAGTCAACGAAATCTAGAAGATTGACAGGAGATACTTCTGAAGATGGCGCAGATGGCGCGATGGAGGAGACTGCGATGTCGTCAAGGAAGTCGAAGGAAGCTACGGCCTCGCGTTCCTTGTCACCAAAGCGGACGAAGAAGTCGTCCCCACGTCCGATGATGGACGGCCTTGCCGATCCCCAGGTGGTGGACGGCAGACGGAGGACTCGATGGGCCTGAGCAGCCGATGCTGAGAAACCAAGCGCAGCAGGTCAACATGCCTCAGACCTCACTCGCTCTTTCTTCTATACCGGTTCTAGCGGATACAGAGTAGCTCGGCTTAGCACTCTAACATTTCTCGTTTCCTTCTCCCTTTTCCCTCTTATTTATCTTTTTATTTTTCTCTTTTTCTTTCATTCTTTTTCGCTCGGTTTTCTCCAGTCCACCAATTTGTCGTTTTATTGAGTTCAGCCGTTCCTCTTTCAAACTACTTCTAGATTTTGAAAATTTTATCATTTTTACATATTCGCTGTCAATTAGATGGAATTAAGCAACTTCGTTTGAGAGAGGAAGATCTCTACGCGATTTCATTAAAATAAATAAACAAAAGTAAAAAAATAAAATCTTAGGATATAATAATAGGAAGATAGAAGTTGTTAAATGTTGTTAGAAATTTGAAAAGAAATGTAGGAAATATTAGGAGAATAAAGAAATAAGGTGGTGAGTTAATTAGTCTATACTCAGATAACAGTTTAAAATGATACATAATTAGTATTAAGTAATAAGTATGCTTAAATTCTTCTTTTTACTTGCATACTTTAACACTTGAAATGCAATGATTTTATTTACATGATATCATGTTTTCAATTGATTCTTGAATAATATTTTAAAGGAAAAAGTAATTTGAGAAAAGAGAATTAAAAGAAACAAGAAGCAAGAATAAAGTATTATCTGAGTAAAGAGACCAGAAATCGTAACGTCAATAATAAATAAAATCCAACCCCGAAATCGCGCAGAGGGCCAAAACTGTCCGTAAAGTTGTCTTGATTGAATTAAATGTCTGTTAGTCAACGCATTTGAAATTCCGCTGTGGTTCGCGTTGTACCTGGCCAAATAAGTTCGGATGGAATTTTTTCCTCCCCTTGGCGCGACGGTTACAGAAACTGATCGTCACTAAGCCGAACTACGTAGCTTTTCTTGTGACAATCAAAGCACACTGCGTAGGAGCTACCATCTGAACAGAAAATATGGAACAGGCTATGTACAGCGAAGGTGGCTAGCGAGTGTTATTTGTTCAAGTTACATACTCTATTCGGAATTTTAATTAACGTTCAG
Organism: Synergus laeviventris; assembly: GCA_032275145.1. Taxonomy (NCBI): domain Eukaryota; kingdom Metazoa; phylum Arthropoda; class Insecta; order Hymenoptera; family Cynipidae; genus Synergus; species Synergus laeviventris. Next base: position 5,208,712 of record JAUESI010000036.1, read on the forward strand.
ACTCAGATTCAGACCTTAGATTCCTAAAAGGCAGGAGTAGCGAAGCCTCTATAATGAAAGCTTTAAAAACTGCAGTCCAATGTCGCGGTACCAATGAGTACATTTGTGATATTAGATAAGAGTGAGATGTTAGAAACAAGATGAAAAATGAAAAATCGTTTGAAAAATGATGAATGGAAGCAGCATGAGTTAGATAAGAGCCTGTTTAATTTTAGAACACGTCTAGTTACCGAAGCTCTCAACGTGTTTATGGAGAGTAATCGTTTTTTAAAATCAGACTCAATATTTACCTTTCTTCTGTCGTCGATAGCGGTGTAACCTGTGAAGGTGACGATAATCCGGTGGTTCATCCCCCGAATCGCTACCCGCTGATCCGCTACTAGATGTTGCTGAAGAACTTTCACTGCTCGCCAACATCACGTCTAGCAAGTTTGCTCTAGCCTAAAGATACAAAAAAAATTAATATTTATGAAGGAGGAAGAATCCACATATAAATACGTACATAAAGAGAAGTTTATATATTAGGCAATATATATAATATTCATTTGATATAATATTAGTTTCTATTTAATTTTATAAATACCTTTGGGTCGGTAAAGTCGATTTCACGTTCAACGTGAACCCATCCAGTGGGACAGCAGCAAGCAAGGTCCAATTTTTCTAAAACTACTTGTGTATCCTGACACGCATTATTTTCTTCCCCTTTTCTGATCATACGATTTAGCTCATCTATAACATCCTTAGAGGTAGCACGCTCGTGAAAACTCAGAGTTCGATCTCTTCCTTCAACCAAAAGTGGACCTCTAGCTGGACTGACCTGAAAGAAATATTTAATTAACTCACATTTTGTCGAGTTTTTAAAAATTTTGAGAACTCCGACGGGCGGGAGGGGAGTTGACTGCTCCACCGATTTGTTTTAAATCACACAATTTATTACAACTTGAAAAAAAAATAATTATGTCAGATAATTTCATTGAAAATTTTGTTTTGAAGAGTTATCGTATCATTTGTCTTTTCTATTTTTGAAATTCTCTGTAACAACGATTTCAAACTTTCAATACTTTATACTGTTTGGTTTAAAGAAAATGTACTTGAAATGCAATTTTATTTATTTATTCTATTTACTTAATATCAACAATTTCTAAATAGAAATAATGTTAAAATTAAATTTATTAATAAAAGTATTAAAAAAACTTACAACGGTGCTGGGAGTAGAAGAAGTAGCGGCCTCTTCGTCTTCTTCAGGAACAGCTCCCAACTCATTGCAGTTTATCGTATTAATAATCCTTTCTTCAGGTGCCAGAGGTGGAACTGGTATTTGGTCTAGTAAATCATCAGTCGTTTCGGATTCAAAACCATTCCCCGAATTTTTTAAGTCTCCATTCATTTCGGACCGATAAATTTCTGGACAATCGTTTTTGTGGCTGTGGACCTCTGAAACTGCAAGGAAAAAATGTAGTTAAAATATTAATTTAATAGTCTTATACATGATAAATTGTATTAATGGAAATTAGAACAAATTAAGAATTGAAATTAGAAACCAACCATCGTTCGAAAGAGGTAAAACGTCATGTTCCATAGAGTTACGTGGTAATTCGGCAAGATACATTTGTTGTTCCGCAATGAAGGAGAGTACGCTTTGCAATGCTTGTTCTTTATCTGGAGGTGGTTTTCCTCCTCTCGAAGACGTGCTAGCTAGACTCTTGGTACTTTCAAATTTTACGAGTCTGTAAAAATCGCGAGTGAAGTCCGTACCGATGGAAGGCGAGTCGGGGTCGTCGCTACATCCGGAAAGGGCTGCCGAAGATCTTTTACTGGAATTTTCTAAGATACCTTCTTCACTGCTCCAGGAAGCTCCAGGACTCGAAGCGTAGGGCCAAGGTCCTGCCGATCTTGCATCCATCAACAATGCAACCTGAAGAATTCAAAAATTAAAAATATATCAATTTTAATTTTTTAGAAAATATGTCCAATGGAATAAGAATCTATTATGTAAAGTATTGGTAGAAAATTGTTGAAGGTTACCAGTTCTCCACCAGTTCTGTCGGCAAGATAGCTAGCACCGTTCCATAAGCATTCGTTGGCATCTTCCTCGAGTTCTACGGGATTCTGTTCCTTGATCGCTGAAAGTGCGGGAGTGGTAACCGGTTCTTTCCAGGCAGCAGATTCATTTTGAACTAGGTCTTCGCTGGACAATGAAAAGCTCCAGTCTTCCAGTTCAGCTCTGTCGTACTCGAGTTCAAGGAGGTCTCGGTGTTGCTGTGCACTCCTAGTGTCATCCAACCTGCAATAGATATTTGGATTAATATATAATAATAGATTTATTAATTCTGTTTAGGCTAAAATGTTAAAGAAGTATCGATTAATTATGTTTATTAGGTTTCTGTGACTACCTTACCAATTATAAAAGTTATATTTAAATTGAAGTAACACTTATTTTTAAGTATCTTTGATGAAATTTTTACCTTAACCATTGCTGTACATATTCTGCGTCCCAGCCCTCCTCTTCCACGAGAAGAAGGGAGGAAGCTGGACTAGCGATGTAAGGAGTGATATTAGTTGTCGCAGTAAGTTTTAGGCAAAGATGGCTGTCAGAGAAACTTCTCATAATGTGTTGATAAGGAAGTAGGTCTTTGGTAGGTGGATAGCTGTGTCTGGGATTGATTCCTACAGTGAGATTTAGTGGCAGAAAAAGAACATCCGGATCGCCAGTATCAAGGGCAACTAAACGAGCATCAGGTGAAACGTCACCCTCGGTTTCGTCAGTCGCTTCTTTCAAATCCTCGAGGCCTCGCGGTGGTTCCTGACGAGTTCCTTCGCCCTGAACGTCACTCGACATCGTAGAATACCCCTCGTCTCTATTCCCACTTTCGGGACTTTCGCTACCTTCTTCCTCCGATGGTTTCTGACCTGAAATTCAATTAAATTTTAATTTATAAAATATATATTTAATAAAATATGCAGTTAAATACATAGGTATCAATATGAATCTTTTATAATAACATTTCCAAGAATGTATAGAGTACCTAGAGATCTGTTCCGTCGGCATTTAGTGGTAGCCATCACAGGTATTTGTAGATTCAGGGATCTTGGTCTTGAAAGAGGTACCCAGGAGGAATCTAGGCCAAGGGCTGCTACCAAAGCAGTAGGACCAGCTTCCAGAAGACCTTGGATCAGTTCAGTTGGGGTTCCAGGACTGGCTACTTGTGCCAAAAGGCCCGAAAGGGCACGATTTTGAGCCTCGAGTTCTCGAATGCGCCTCTGCAAGGCTCCTATCTCTTCTCTTAATCCCTGTTTAAATAAAATTATTTTGAGGAAAATTTTATATTTGATTAGAAATAATACAATACAAACGATCATGCATTACAAAGAGTAAAAGCCAAGGGGTAACCACTTGAAAGTTTTTGGCAATTCTTGAAATTGCTGGAAATCTTTCCAATCTTCTTACGATCCAAGATTTCAACATTTCAAGAGGTTTAGCAAATTTTAAAACTAAAAGCTTTTCTTTATCGAATACTTTGAAAATAATAAAAATACCAAATGATTTTAAAGGATTTAACTAAGAAGAGCTTTAAAGAGCCATACAATTTTTAAGGTGTGTTTGAAAATAATAAAAAAACCTCATGATTTCAAACACACCCTAAAAAGTGAATCGTTTCACAACTGAAAATTCTAAATTACGTTACCATAACAAGAATACTAACATTTTCGGATTCTTAAGGAATCTAAACGAAGACAAAACAAAGTTCTGGTTACAGTTACTAAATCCTTTTGGTTCCAACATTTTTATTTATTTTAACCACAAATTCTGGTGAATATGACTAGAAGAAATGATTCATGGTATTTCTTGGCATTTCTTAAAATCAGTTTTAATCCTTTAAAGTTTGGTCAGTATTCCTTTAAATTCCCTAAAATCACTTAAAATACCCTAAAAGTCCTTTAAGTCTTGTTATATTGACTAGAATGCTAAATCAGAAAAAGTTTTGGTAAAAAATTCTGTTTATTCTTACCAGAATAACTAGAATACTTTTAACAATTAATTACTACTTTTTAGTTAGAGTAACCTGAATTTTTTTGAGTGACAATTTTCTAAAACGTGAGTTTAAAATCTACGGACTACAACAGTACGCGTGGATCAAAACTAAAAGAAAAGAAAAGAAAATTTTTTGTAATTTTTAAGCGGAGCCTTAGAAAAGATTGTGCATTAGAAATACACTGTAAAAAATTTTTCTTGTAACTTTACCCCTACGTTTTTGTAATTATACAAAAACTTGTAAAATTACTTCCTTCACAGTAGTGTATATATACTAATTTGAAAAGAAAAAACATCACTTTCAATGAAGTAGTTCCACAAGATATACAGTAGATTTTTAGTTTGTGATATAATCTTTTAGTGTCCTTAGTGTCCTTTTAGTGTTTTTGAGATCACTTTTTTAAATTTACAAATTCTATGGACGGATCTTCAGCATGCTTCGCAGATACATTCTCATTACTCGTCGAGCTTCGCGCTCGATATTCTGCATATATTTCTGTACTTTTTCAATAAATTATACAATTATAAACATTTTTTTTATATCAAATGTAAAAAAGGGGGTTTCCATTTAAAACATAAGTCACCATGGAATTCCTCGTTGAAAGTTACAATAATTGTCTTTAATAAGTACAGTGTCTATCATCATTTTTAATAATTTTTTTAACTGCCGAATCGCAATCGGTAACATTTTCCAGAAAACTTCTTTATTCCTTTTTGAACAAATTTCTCGCTGGAACTTTTAACTATAACCGGTTATTGCACGTTACCCCTCAATTACAAAAGCCTAGTAGTAAAGTTACAAGAAAAATTGTTTACAGTGTGTAGAAGAAAATGTGAAAACACAACACAGATGAAATGATGATCGTTTAATGAACCTTTTGGGATAGAAGGGCACGGACCACCTGGTTGGCAACGTCGTCCAGGCACCGCTCGTATTGGCGACGCTGGGCTTCAGCGTCCCGGGCAAGGGTTGTGTGTTCGGTCTCCAAGGTGGCCAACCTTGCAACCAATGCCGCATGCACTTCACCTGCACATGCTGCTTCCAGGCCCCGTAATTGACCTCGCATCGACTCGTTTTCCAGCTGGAGCTTCGAGATCTGCGTCTGGTACTGGTGCACTCGCGTCTGCAAATTTACAAATTTTCAGTTGTGAAAGACGAGGGTATGTAATTAGATTCATGAGAGAGCATCTTAAGGTCGAAGGCAATGCATAAATATTTTACCAGCCCGTCTTCGCCCTCGCTACATTTCCATACATTAAGGCGTACCCAAGCTCGTGAAAATGTGGAGAATTGACAAAGTCGAGAATCCAGGCTCTATTCTTTAGTTTATAGACCATGAAAACGTCTCGGGTAATTTTATCTATAATAATATGTGAGTCCTCGAATATTTGAATATTAATCTATAAAAGATTATCTAGAATTATAGACAGCGTTTCTTACTCAGACAATAGAATAAATTTAAATAGAAAATAATTCAAATATTAAATTATATTGTCGTTTTTGCTTCCTCATAGAGGAAGCTTTAAAGTCGTTACATTTTCCAAAATATTTAATTTAACGATTTTTATGTACTTTTATCATTTTTGTAAAATTGATTCTTCGAATATAAGTTCTCGAATAATCAAAATTCAAAGCTTATGAAAGGAAAAGAAGGATTTCTTGTGTCAAAACGATTCAAAATAGTGTCAACATCCATCCAAAAATAAATTTAATATATTTTTTAATAAAAAATCGTTAAAGCACAAAAAAAAATGCGAGTACAGTTGAATGAAACACCCAAGATCGAATTCACAGCTAGATTCTATATGTTTTTCGGCAATAATAGAGGTAAAAAATACAATCTTTTTTAATAGCCCTTCGCCATAATAATAAGTCGATCAGTTCCCTTAAATGTAGGGGGATTGAACTCTGAAAAGTTTTTGAATTAAGATCGATCGTTGCTTTTCGAAGTGATTAGTCGAAGCGCATTAATCATTGCTTTGTGATCGTCGAGTTTTTGGGAAGAAGGGGATTTGATTAACAGTGAACCTTCAACAACTTCGTGACTTAATACACAGCGAGGTTTATCAAACATCAGTTTTTACACAAACTTGTTATAAAACTGTACGTGATTGAAGAACATTTTTTATATGACAAAACGTAATTTAAAAATAATAATAACTACCTTAAAGAATAATATGCTACAAAAATCGTTATCGTGACTAATTTTTTATTTTCCTATATTTATTTAAACCGAAGCATTTGCCTAATCCTAATGTATCTTCTGTTCTAAAACATTGTCCAATATTTGAAAGGAAATTTTCATTACTGCTGGAATGTGTAAAAAAATCACAGTCGACATCTGTTTGTGACGCGAGTTATGTATTTGGCGCGATTCGTTGGAAGAGTTAATAACGCATTCGCATTATTAGCAGGAAGGCGTTTAACGTTAAATTAGGGTTGCAAAACTGTCGGAGACAGGGGCGCTAATAGAGGGTGCGTGTGTCTGATTTATAATACTGGTGCCAACCAAAATGTTATATTATTAACGTGCCTGGTACCACACCTTAGGCGAAAGAACTCACTTTACTCAATTTTTCAAATTCCTTCATTTTCCTTTCTTCAATTAGTACCCAGAAATCCAATTGTCAACTTCTGAGCCCCAATTAATTTAAATATTTCAAACTTATTCTTCTTCCTTAAAACTTACTTTACGAAATCAAAAGGTTTTATTTGATTGACCATTGAGGCGGTACGTTTGTATGTGAGATACGCCCTTATTGACCCCCACGTGAGATACACTCCTTCTTATGACTTTTAAAAGATTTTATATTTTAAGATATTTTTAAGAAGATTCTTATAACTTTTAAAAGATTTTATATTTTGAGATATTTTTACGAGTTTTAGAGATTTTGACAAACTATAAAGAGATTTTAACGAACTTTTTTTAGGTAACTTTAAAGTTCCTCAAAGAATGTTAAGCAGTTTAAAAAGATTTTGAAAAATTTTAAGGGATCTCAACATTTTAAGGTATTTTATTGAATAGCCTTACTAATTCATTTAGTAAGGAGTTACCAATTAATTTAATTTGTCATTGTTACTGAAGGAATTAGTAATTTTTTACAGATTGAGAGAGTACTTTTCTCAATCTGCCTGACTCATTTCTTTCAACTATTTCGATTATTTCCGTTGCTATTTAAATAAATTTATAAAGCTTTTATCCTATCTTAAAAAAGTTTTTATGAAACTTATTGTGATTTTGAAAAATTGTAAGGAATTTTACCAGTTACGGTTTTATGCAATCTGAAAAAGTTTAAAGGAACTTTACGAAATATCCTTGGATATTAAATAATTTTAAGGAATTTGACGATATTTTGTATGATCTCAAGTAATTTTAAAAGATTTAATTAGTTCTCAAATAATAAAATTTAAAGCTTATATGCAGGGAAAGTAAAACTTTCTTGTGTCAAGACGAATTGATTGGCCTATATGATTAGTGCATTTGATTGAAACGTAAGGAAGGGGGGAGCAGCAGAAGGAGAAGATTGTTTAATACATATATTTAAAATGTGAAAGAATATTATTTGCAATTAATATTTATTTTTAAATAAAAAAATATATATTAATTACTTAATGCTTCTTCATTGATTATGCACAAAAGTTGTTACAACTTCACAGCTAGTTAAATGATTTAACGAGATTTGATGGGACTTAAAATAATTTTATAAGGAATATAACGATATTTAAAGGGATTTCACTAGATTTTGTAGGATGTTATAGGGATTTTAAAGAAATTTTATGAAACTGATATAGATTCCTGAAATTTTCCTAATTCAAAAATTGCAAGTCTAGAATAAATAAAGTACCAGTCGCGAATATGCGAAAGTGACTTTCAAAAAAAGAGATGTTCACATCATCGTTTATGATTAAACTTCAAATATACAATTAGATTTGTATATTTGTAGTTAGCGATTCTGGGAGTTTTCTCTTTGTAAATGCTCGTCAAAGAGACCACTGGTATCATAAACGAGCATGAAGGGGGGAGGGGGTGGGTGCCAAGCGAAGATCGATAATGAACGGGATATCGTGGGACACTGATAGCGTTCCCTAAATATACGAGACTTTTAGAGTCAAACCGTCCGTGAAAGAGATAGCACGCCTCTATTTATTACCCTGTGCGTAAAGGGTACACAGACGCAAACGTCAGCTTTTGCCTAAATCCGCCTTTGACTAACCGCATCAGTTTTGTTTGAACAGAGTACGCCTATTAATTCCATTATTCACAATAAATAACGAATATTAGTTCCATACTGAGAAGTGTACACTCAGAAAAAAATTTGTTTGAATTAAACAAAAATTTATTTTTTTTTAATGTGAAGGAATACATTTTTTTTTAATTAAAGAAAATTTCTTTTATTCGAACAAACTTTTTTCTGAGTATTATACGGCGAATATATTTTGAATTTTGACTTTATATTTTTAAAAAATATAACACTGACTTATTTCAAGAAAATTTGATTGATTAAATGCGCTTTGATATTTTCGAGACGTGAGCGAAATATATGGTAATAAGAGATAAAAAGTCAAGGTAAAGGATAAGCATATTATTGGATGAAGAGGAAACCTTTCTGCGTGTCTCCGCATATTGGCTTCCATAATAAAAAGAATGTATTCAAGGATTTAATAGCCTCTACACTGGGGTCATGAACTATCAGCACTTTATATCGTCACCTTGCATTTGGAATGCTCATTTACTTAATCCCCGCCTTGAAGGCATATCAGAAAGTCAAGGATCAATTTACTAGTGCAAAATAACGTCAAAGATTCACTTAAAAATATTATCCTAAGTTGTATTTATTTTGTTGAATAATATTTAGTTTAATAAATTAAGAAAATATCATTTCTCACCTCGTAGGAAAGTGTGAGAGCTGTTTTTTCCTGCTTCAGCTGCTCCGCTTTTTGCTTATGTTGTAACAGCCCCCGAGACGACTCTTCCATCCTGAAGCAAAAAAGTAATCGAATTAGTTTTAAAATCTTTGAATTATAAAATATTACATCGAATTTTTGAACAACGAAACACTACATAAGTATCTGGCGCCGAATAGAAATGATTTTGATGTTACCGGATTTGTAGCAGAGTAGTAGCGGCAAGATTAAAATGATTCTTTTTGACGAAACGAAATCTTACGTAAGATTTAAATTTCCACCCTCCCCCCCCCACCCGCTCCAAACAGCTACTTACGTAATATGTATTTGGACAGAACCTAATAATAAATGAATCGCTAAGTGCAGAAAGGGAACTACTTGAAAATATTGATTTTGAGATAATCAATCAAAAAGTGTGTAGTTAATTATAGATAATAATATATGAAAATTCTAAGATGAAATTTTTACACAAATAAAACTCATTATATAAATACAAAATTTGTTTATTAGGTTAACAAAAAGGCATGTTTGCTATTCACAAAAATTTTAATTATTTTAATAATCATAATAAACAAAATTTAATCCAACTTATTCGATAAAATATTGTGTTTTCCGCAGATAATATTTTGCAAAGAAAAAAAGATTGCACTTGATGGAAATTTAAAAATTTTTAAATTAATAAATATTTGAACAATTAATGGATATACTTCCGAAAAAGTGAAACCTCTGATTTCCTAACTACCTATACCTATGTATTTTGATGCACTGATTATACCAATATGATAGTAAAAATTGGCGAAAATTTGATTTTCATGGTGAAACCATTAAAAGAAACCATAAAAATAATATTTTTTTTCGTTTATCTCAGTAAATATGCAACAATTAAAAAAATCGTTTAAACAAAAGTTGTAAATCTTATCAAAATACATATTTATTGTTTGAGGTCTTTCTTTCTACGAGTGATACTTTTCGAGAGAATTAGACATACATTTTTATATATTAAACAAGCTGATAAAAAAAAAACAGTAACCATGACTCTTCAGTCTTCATATTGTAAAGAGAAATCAATCTAAAGGAAAATCATGGTAAAGGGAAATGGCAAAGGGAAATAATGGTAAAAAAAATTGCAAAGGAAAATGGTAAAGGTCCATGGTAAAAAAAAGCTAAAGGTAAAGGGAAATGGCAAAAGGGGAAATCGGGGCTTTGAACTTTTTGAAAGTACACCCATGAAATTTTGAAAATTGAATTAAAATTATATTTTAAAAATGGTGTCCTTTATCATCATCTCGTGACTGAGAGATCAATCATAAAATTATTTAACTTGCACTCTGGAGAATGAAGATTCATATTGAATCATTGAGTGGATTTAAATGATCGACGGATTTATACGAGAGAACCGGTAATTATTTACAGAATTTTAAAGGAGATAAAAGTATTTCTACCAGGAAAATCGCGTGCTGCTATAGTGGGCATTAATTTTTCATGCATAGTAATGAAAATCTACGCACCAGATGGGTATATGAAAGATGCATAATGCGTCATTTATCGGTCGTTATCACGGAACGACCTTTTAGAACGTGTCCTGCATTGACCTTACGCTCCACCCACTTTGCCCAAGAAAAGGAAAGGAGGGCTTTTGTGTACAGACAGGAGGGTAATATTTGCATTATCGACTCTTCCCTCGAGCTGTCACGTTCACATTTACTTACATATACATTTCCTATATCTCCAGAGATAGACGGAAGTGACTAAAATTTACAATTTTAAATCTCGGCTATCATTTCTTCAGATATTAAAATCCTTTGTCTCCCCAAGACGATATGAGTTTTTTCTTTAAACCTTGTATTGATATAAAAAAAATTGTCAAAATAAAGTCAAGAAATGTAACGAATATTAAAACTATATCTTCAGATTATTTTTGGTATTTTTGGTATTATCATGGTATTTCAAGTCGTTTTAGGGACTTTTGAGGTATTTCACGAAATTTCATTGGATTATTAAGAATTTTAAGGAAATAAGATATTTGAAATAATTTTAGGAAATTTATTGAAACTTTGGAAATATTACAAACTTTTACGGTGTTTCAAGAAATTCTACTGAATTTATTGTGAATTTAAAAAATGTTAATGTTATAATTAAGGTTTCATAGAATATAAGAAATTTAAAGGCTTTTGACCAGATTTAATGAAGTTTTCAGAAATTTTGAAGTATTTAACGAAATTTTCATGGAGTTTTAAATAGTTTTAAGTAATATTTTACAGAATTTTATGGAATTTTAAGTAGTTGTAAAATATTTGATGATATATTATAGGATATTAAATTATTTGAAGGACTAGAAGGATTTTAAGATATTTTATAGGATCATTAAGTAATTTTAAAAACTTTTAAAGGATTCAAGGGACTTTACAGAATTTCGTGGAATTTTAAGTAATTTTAAAGACTTTTAAGGTTGGTTGAGGGGGTGTGAGAAGGGGTTACGGAAAAGGGGATGAGGAAAGATTTTGGTAAAAATGGGTTTGGATAAGCAGGATGGAAAAGTGGGTATGGAAGTGTGCTTTAATAGAAGAAGAAGGGAATTAAAAGAGAAATTAAAAATTAAATTAAAGGGGTGGAAAAAGGAGTTCGACAATATTTGGTATGTGAAATTGATTTTCTGTGAGGAAATGTCCATAGTTTACTTTATTTTCCAAGTTTATTTATGCTCTTTAAAGTTTGTAATTTTCCTGACAATAGAGTACCTAAGGTCCGTTTTAACGCACGATATATCGAGATCTTTCTTTAATCGAGTGAGGGGTTTCCCAAGACTCTGGCAATCTGATTAAGAATGCAAAGGGATCTCTTCTCGAGTCGCTGAAGACGATTTAAACTTTCGGAAGGGAAGTTTCCTGGCGTAGTTAGTAACACCCTACATCCCAACGGATATCGCTGCTACGAAGCAATTAGCATTGTTGCCAAATGTCGACTCTTAAAAGTCACATAAGATCCTCATTAGCGTATTAAAAAAGCAATATACTTTCGATAAATAATATCACATCCTAATCTTATTTGATTTGTAAAAAATGCAATACTTTTTGAAAGTTTATTAGACTGGGTGATAATATTTTCTATCCTGACTAGACAATTTAATGTTTAAATAATAATTCCATAGTTCGTGATATCGAAAAAAAGTGTCCCCCCAAAAAAAGTGTGGACCTTAAACTGAAGAAATTTGTTCTCATTTCAATTGTCGAGTTAGCAAGTAATAACATATTTAAATAAAGCAGTTTGAGAAATTAGTGACGTAAACAATAAGTTGGCGTGAGAGGAGAGTGAGAACTCGCAAGATCGTAAGATCATTATCGTTTTAATGAAAGGACTGAGAGCTGTAACGGGTAATTCAACGCAATATGCTACTGAATCATTATAATCGAGTTTGGGCGACCATAGTTGTAAATCAAAAGACGAAACTTGCTGCCACGTGTTCCGGATGGCATCAGGGAAGGAAGGAGAATCACCAGGGCGAAAGGGGGTAGTAATTGCTAACGCTCCCTGCTGAAGTCTACCATACCAGGATCGATTGCTTCGGAAGTCTTCCTCTTAACTCTAAGCGTTGACACGTGTTTCCTTCATTGACAAAGTTAGTTTAATATACCTAATAGTAAATAGTAAATCTCTTAAAATTTTTCAAATTCTTATAAAAGCCATAGAGCAGATTTAGCTTCACCAACGTTACGTGGACTATAATAAATATTTTTTTCTAAAACTAGGCCAATTATATTTATTATTACAAACGTAATGAAAAGAAAATTTAATTTTCGTTAAATTAGAGGTCTGATATTTCAGCCCAATATATTCTGTATTGTATGCACATAAGAGATAAGAATATTCATTATGGGAGCTAAAATATTTGATTAAGCTATTGAATACTGAATAGATAAGATTGAATTTTTGAATTATGTTCACAAATTGGCATATGGACGTTGAATACGTGATTGGTAAGCATTTTCAATCTCAATCCATTTTTCGCAAGGTGGAGAGACGAGAAGAAAATCCTAGATGGAGACATGTCTTTCACCGTGTGCACATTCTCCCATCGTCGATTCGTCCCAAGATGAAGTGTCGTCGATTGGATCGACGTATCGTGCCGAGTGTACCTACTCTTTTTCGTATTTCACCCTCGACTCGTGCACACGTCTTTTCAAGCTTCGCCGCCACTTTGAGTGTACTCATTCCGTACGTCGCGTCGCGTCGTTGGAATTGGTACGCGGCCACTTAATTTTTTCCTTTATTTTAATCTTCTTATCCTACGTATGCAAGAAATGAGAGCTGTCATTCTTTTTCTGTCGATGCTGATTTGCAGAATTATCACATCTCAAATTTTCCACTGCGAATTCGTGTCTATAGTAACTTTAACCAGAGCTGAGTTCACCGGTTTTATTTACACTCCGTATATTTATGAGAAAACCATTAAATTGTCGATTTGTGCGTTTTTCGCAGCTAATATGCAAAATAAACAAATTGTTCCAAGTAAAGTTTTAGATCTCATCATTTAATTAAGCATTTATTTGTTTGAAGTATAATTTTATTTGTTCCAAACTGGAACTCTATTTACAATGATTTCCCTTTACACCTGTATAGAAATTGTCCCATTTAACTCTATTTAAAGTGGGGTTTTGTCGGGAGTTCCATTTTGAATACAAATATTTCAATATAATTAGGTATTTATGAAGCAATGATACAGTAGCAATATCTCATTAATACCATTATAAAACTGAGATATAGTTGATAATGAAAACGGGCATTAGCAGAATCCGAAGACTTTCTTGCCACCTCAACTTACAAGTTTTTGAATTATAATTTTTAAATGTTAAAGATTTGTAGAAAATTAAATATTGAAAATAATTAATTCACAATGGTTTCTTTGTTCTCGATGAGGTGTTGACCAGTTTTCCCTATATGGGGCGTTTATCCACGAGATAATCTTTTTATTTAGTTTATGGCAGTATGGTATAAAGGAAAAGGAATAATTTTTCTGCAAAATTTAAAAAACAATGTCATTCTGTGAACATTTTTTCGCACTACAAAGGTAAAATGTCTTTTTGATATTAATAAAAATTTTTAATTGTTCAGTACTTTGTGTAAAATTGACTAATTCAAATTTTACGAATTTTATATAATTTCTGGAAATTTTAAAGGATTTCAAAGTGTTTTCTTCTATTTTTAAGGAATTTCAAAGTATTTCCTTTGATTTTATAAGGAATTACAAGATATCACATGGAATTTTAATTGATTTAAAAAATATTTTTAAAAATTGCAAGTATCAAATAAAAATATTTTCAGCTTTTTAATTATCCTGAAAAGTTTGGTCAAACCGGAAATGACTCAATAATTTTGCAGACTTTACCAATTGAACAAAGGTGAAAAGTTAACAAATTTATTGGAATTTTTTGAAATTTTAAGATATTTTAAGATATTTCAAGGACTTAAAATTTGTTTACGTATTTCATAGAATTTCTAGAAATTTAAAAGGATTTCAAAGTGTTTTCTTCGATTTTTAAGGAATTTCAAAGTATTTTCTTTGATTTTAAAGGAATTACAAGATATCACATGGAATTTTAAGGGATTTAAAATTATTTAAAATGATTTTATGCGATATTTGAAGGTCTCTTGGAATTCATTAAGGGAACTTAAATTAATTAACTTATATTATGGCGAAGGGCTACTGAAAAATGTATTTTTTTTCACCTCTATAATTGCAGAAAAAATATAGAAACTATACTATGAATTCTTAAATTTTGTTCTGCTGATTTTTTGAGCACTTTGTTCCTGATACTCTCTAAACTTGAATCAGTAGAAAAACAGTGAAATATACCACTGATTCTTAGTGACTCTTTTCTCACGATTTTAATCAGTGAAAAATCTACTGGAAATCAGTGAACTTCCACTGATTCAATTTTAGAGAGTAGAGGAAGCATTAACGATTTTTTTAATAATCAAAAATATATTTAATTATTTTTTGGATGGATCTCGTTACTATGTAATCCCGAGTAGAATATAGATCCTCTTTTTGTTATCTTATTCTCTAAAATCCGAGACTTTATAAGGATCTACTGAGAACATATTTCAATATAATCTGCGAGTACTATTTAGCTCCTCAAAATGTGTGGAAATTTCCATTTTTGCACGTTTTGAGGTCTTAAAACGGACTTAATAAAATACTTATTATATTCTCGTTGATCCTGCACTTTATTCTCGGGTGTACAGAGTACTTTTCAGGGTACAATACAATTCCCCTACATTTAAGGGAACTGATCAACTTAAATTATAGCGAAGGGCTACTGAAAAATATTGTTTAACCATGCCAAAATGAATGCACGAAATACACACCCTAAGTGAGAACGACCATGCTAGGAAACATGGATGACAGACACGCTTGGTTTCAGTAAATATGCGCCCTGTGTTCTTGGGCATAATACGTGTCTATTATCATATGGAAATTGCAATGGCCAACTCTGCCTTGTGAGTCGAAAATGATGTCGACTAGTCTGTTCGATCCAACTTTCTCGGCACGCTAAATTTCGTCAAGCATCACGTCGCCAGCGGTCTCGAAACTAATTTCCAAGAGGGTGGAATCCGACTGTGGGATTCAGGTGTTTTCGACTAATGGTTGGAATTGTCTCCTGGTTCTTGGCTCTCGAACTTCGGAGTTCGAAGAACCCCTAACATTACCGTTTTCGCTGATGATGCGTCAGTGATCAAGGAACAAAGTGAGAGCTGGAAATGAATCTTTATAGAATATTCTTAAAGCTATAAAAAAATCCCCTTTAAATTAGCAAATCTAGAAAGGGAAAGTTATTGACAGAATGGTAATAAAATGTAGCAGAGCTTCAAGGCTTTTTTATGGGTCTAGGCATTTCTTGTACTTTTAGTGTTCTGCCTCCATAAAAAAGAAATAACCAATTCGTGGGGTGTAAGAACAGCGGCGCCAGGATATTTGGCCGTGGATCTCGAAAAACAAAGCGTTTTTCCTCAGAGCGTGTCAACGACGAAGATAAGATGAACGTAAACAGGAAATTGGTGCAGAAGCTTCAACTAATAGAACTTCAGTGTGAACCTGTTAAGCGACGTGACTTGAACGAAAATCCTTTGAATAACTTCGGCCATGATCGAACACACTTATATTATCATATGTTTATGCAAAGACCCCGAGAAGCAAACGATTTCACATCACGATTTGTCAATTGAATCCCTTTTTGTGCGTGTCCTACGTTTTATTATACAGCAAACGATGTAGGATGATATCAATTGAGAAAATTGTTAACACATATAATATGTTTCTGATAAAAAATACATTCCGCTGAAGTACTGCTTTTTAGACTATTTTACATTAAGTATTGTGAAAATGGGCATTCAAATGAGTGCGGTTTTACGCATGTGACACGTTTATACGAATCCAGCTGTAAAGAGAGGACAAGGGTGGGCTTTTGTCTATGCGACACGTAATAAATGATGGCGTATTTAATACAATGCAATGCTTGCTGCCACGAGAGCGTAACGAGAGGTTGTAAAGCTGTGGAAAATAAAATAAAGTGACTGACACGTACATGCATAGAAGTCAAATGACATCTAGATTCGCTACCAGATTTCACCAGCCTTTTAAAATATGTGCGTGAGATTTTTTTATGAATACAAAGTTCTAAGCAATCTTTCTTCTACTTAATTTTCAAAAATCTTAAGAGACTTTTCTCGTTACAACAAATGTGTAATGTATCATCTGAGAATAAGACATATCTAAAGTGCACTTCAGACTGAAATAGAGAGAACTGCAGAGAGGAGTTGCGCAGGAGCAATGCATCCACGTCACATGTGAAATATTCCTCAGATCATGTATTATACAGTAACACTGCTATTCATTCGCCGGTTGGTTGTCTGATGTTTCTAGAAACAGGGTATACTACTCTCGGTATAGAATGTTGGAGGTATTAGTATAAAAATGTTGGAAAGTGTGCTAAAATATTTTTCACGCTTTTTATCCAGATCCCTGGTTCATCCCAAAAAAAAAGAGTCTTATTGTTGCCAGAAGAATACTAAGTCTTTAAAAGCTCCTCCTCTGTATTCTTAAGGCTACTCAAAAAAAGATGCTTTGAAAGATCCTTGTGAAAGTCTTCATTATTAAAGCTCTCGTCCCGAGACAAATATCCATGAGTCCTATTCCTTATTCTTTCCTTATACAATATTTTGCGAGAGACGAAGAACTCGAATTTGTGATCTGTTCTCTTCAGAAATATTAAATATTACGACATGTATGTTACTTCACTCATTTTCAGATTTTACTGGTTTATCGAGATTCTTCAAGATACTTATCAAGAATTTTTATTCTGCGATTATTTATATTTTCATCCATTAAACATACGTGAATTGAAGAAAATTCAAGTTATAAAGAATTCAAGACAATTTCATATTAATTTTGCAAATAACAAGCTTTCGCGATATTGTGAATGATTTAAAAAAATTTCAAGGTAACTGTAGGCATTAAAAAAGATTTTAAACGATGCTAAGACTTGAAATTTGGAAAATTTTAAGAATTTGAAGGGATTTCAAAGAGACTTTAAAGGATTTCCAGAGATTTAAAGAGATTTTAAACGATTTAAAAGAATTTGAAAAGATTTCAATAAATTCAGAAGAGTTTAAGAATTTCGAAGAAATTTTACAGGATTTCAAAGATTGCATGAGATTAGAAATGATTTAAAATAATTTCAACGAATTTGAAAACTTTTCAAGCGATTTAAAAAACATACAAGTATAAAAAAAATAGGTTCAGGTTTTAAAGATTGAATTTCCTATCATTTAAATTTTCCGGAAAAATTTAATGAGATTTCTAATAATTTTTATGGATTTGTAATGATATAAATGGATTTAACATGAATATTTCGTAGAATTTTAAAGGAATTCATGCATTTTTAAGAGATTTTTAACATGTCTTTGGGATTTTGAGGAATTTTATATGTTGTGAAATTTTCATGAATTTCAAGTGATTTTAATAGGTTTATAGGATAACAATTTTAAGGGATTTTAGTCATTTTTAGACATTTTCCGAATTTTAAAATGGATTTCAAAAGATGAATCATTTTGAACGTTTTTCTAGATTTTAAAGAGATTGCAAAAGGTTTCTAGGAATTTAAATAACGAATTCTGAGGGATTTTGACGGTTTTCGTGAAATTTTAAGGGAAGATCAAAGCAACACGCGCGTGATTATTTTGTTTTCCTTCGTACAGCTTCAATTCATTAAAAAGCCAATTAGGTTTGCAGCAACACTGTATGCAAGATTTTCGAGATATTACGTTACACCAGTTTTTTAAGATAGGATTTCAAATGACTTTACGGAATTTGATGGGATTTCATAGAGACTTTAAGTGATTTTAGAGAATTTCAAGATATTTTTAAGAATTTCATTTGATTTTAAGGAAGAGTTTGAGAGAGTTATGAAAAGAATGATTGTTGAGCACGCACGCAATACGTTAACGTAATAACACCAGACGCTTGTTTAACGCCTAACATAACATGATCCATTGCAACGCACCGGATATACCACCTGCCAGATCCTGCTGTGAATGAATAATCGTGGTTGAGAACAACGAAATACCCTCCCCCAACCACCCTTTCATTTGCCTTGTGTCCTTTTTCAACCAGTTTCTGTACAATTTCCGGCTGCTTGTCTTCAAAACGAATTTGTTCCTTGTTTTGATTAATGTAAGCCTCCCATTAATTCGAATATGCAATTATATAATACACCGACATTTTTACGAGATTAAAAAATTAAATCCTCTTCAAAAATGTACTACTATAATTACAATCTTTTTAAATGTTATAGATACATGTGAGGTGGTCCACTTGTATTTCGAACGGTCATTTTGATGGATGTATCGTGTGTCCAAAAGTTGCCGAACTTTTATTAAATCTCACATTGTAATT
>JAUESI010000036.1:5244187-5254562 GCA_032275145.1 Synergus laeviventris
AATTCCGATAGCTTTTAACTTACTACTTAAAAAAAATCTGTGATGTAATTAAATTTGAAGGAACTTAAACGATCATCAAAAAATAGGTGAGCTCACAATTGAGACCAACCGTGAACGATTAAAATTGATCTTATGACCAAATGGCTCGATGACATTGTTGCATATATGCAATTGCATAAAACACTGGGGTGGGCGAATGTACGCGTAAGCTGCGTGAGTTGACGCTATTGATTTTGCTTGGGCGAACGTGTTAACGAACGCGAGTTAGTTTCGGTTTCATGTGTCAAATTAGCATATATGTGTGGCTCCTGGGGATTTTATTACTGCGACACCCTACCATTTTCAAATGTTCAATAATTCGTGAAAAAAAATTCGTAAATTTCTGTCAAATTTCATTGCGTTATAAATCAGATTGTACATATATATATATGTGTGTGTGTAACATTTTGTATAACTGATACAAGATCCCCCTACTATTTGTTTTCAGATTCATTGACATGATAAGTGACATATTGACATGACCATACTCTCTAAAAAATTGAATCAGTGGAAGTTCACTGATTTTCAGTGGTTTTCTTTTCAAGATTTCATTCAATGAGTGAAATTTCACTGATTTTTTACGACAGATTTAAGTTTAGAGAGTATGCAGAATGTAGGAAATGTGTCTATATTATAGTTGGACATTTGTTCGTCTTATCGTTTTGACAAAAGTTGAGAATATTAAAGATCTCTCAGATTCGAAATAGTGGGAGCAAACGAGCCATTTGCGTGGTGAACTTGTTGACTGATGTCCAAAAAAGTCACTGACCGTGTAATAGCGTAAAGTGAAGTTTAATTACAGAGAAGTAAAGAGCTATAACAGAGTTTGAAAGAGGTTTCTTTTCATCCATCATGCTACTATAAATGAGAGAAAATTAATGGTTAGAGAAATCTATGCACTGTTCTTAAATGCCTTAAAAATGTTTAAATGAAAGATCGACTGATTTTGCATATACTGCTTTACCAATAATGCGTTTACTTCGAGTCTTCGCGCATTAGTTCACTACTTTTACGCATCAGTTTATGGTCTACTCTATATTCTATAATACACGATAATCATTGGTTTTACACAAACGTTAAGTAGTAGCTGTAAATTTTAAAGAGAGTTTGAACCAAACGAGCAAATGAATTATGTAGATAGGTAGAAAAGAATTTTTATCTTTGTTATTGTCTTCTGTAATTTATTTTTTCAAACGTTTGAAAGTTCTGCAATGTCGAGTGTGCAATTTATTAAAAAGCAGAGGGGATCACGTATAACTGAAAAGTAATAATGTGTAAGTTTTAGGACTTGTGTTTACAGATGCATAACACGTGGAGAACATGTCAAGAGCTATAGAGGGTAACATATATTATAATGTGGGAAAATTCTCGGACCTCAATTCCACTTCATCTACATTTACTTTTCTCACCGAAGATTAATCTGATTATCAATCATTATTCATCATTTCAGAACTCAAGTATAAGCTACTAAATCCAAATCCTTTCCTAATAAAAATTATAGTCTATCTCCGATTTCCTTGAAACTGTGTTATTTATGTATTTTGATACTTTGATTACGAATATGATTGTGAAAATTGGTTGAAATTCGATTTTCATGGTGAAACCATGAAAAAAGCATAAGAATAATGGTTTTTAGAATTTAATTCAACTAATATGCAACATTAAAAAAAATATTTTAAACAAAAGTTGTAGACCTCATGGAAATACATATTTTTTGTTCAGAGTATTTTTTTTACGAGTGATAGTTTCTGAGAAAATCAGTGGTACATATATTTTTATTTGTTATTTTGTAAATTTTATTTTTGAGTTTTTAATATGATTAACCATTTTCCTTTGCCCTTTCCCTTTACCATTTCCCTCTACCATTTCTGTTTACTATATCTCTTTATCATTTCCTTTTACCATGATTTTCCTTTGCCATTTCATTTTACCATGATTTCCCTTTGCCATTTCCCTTTAATTTTCTTTTTACCATTTTCCTTTACAATTTCTCATGAACCATGGCTCTTCATATTGTAAAGGGAAATCATGGTAAAAGAAAATGGTAAAGGGAAATAGAAAAGGGAAATGGTACAGGAAAATCGTAAAAGGAAATCATGGTAAAGGGATGTCGTAAAGGGAAATAGTAAAGGGAAACTATGGTAAGGGTAAATGGTAAAGGGATATCGTCAAGGGAAATGGTAAAGGGAAATAATGGTCAAAGGAAAATGGTAAAGGAAAATTATGGTAAAGTGAAATTGTAAAGCGAAATGGCAAAGGAAAATCATGGTAAAAGGAAATGCCGGTATACGCAGTTTCAAGGAAATCGGATGTAGAACCTTTTCGGAAGTACACCTAAAATTACTTATTTATGTGATTCATACATGTGATTCTACAATAAAATTTAATTGTAGATTTTTTTTCCTTTAAATTTAAAATGTGTGTGTAGCTGAGATAAGAGGAATGTTGTCAATTTGGTCTTGATTCAGCGAAAAGAAAGAGGAAATTACAATTCTTTCTGTCCCCTGATATATAAGAGGCCTTGAAAACGTTAAATCTTGCAGAATGAAATGAGCGAACTTCGGGAGAAATTCCAGGCGGGCATTTTTTAAGGTAAAAGAGGAGAGAAAGAGAAAGTTATGCAATGATACAAATAGGAGCGAAAGCGAATCGTAACTCGGGCTGAGTTCCAACGACTGTACGGGACGTCGTCTAATTTTAGTAGTACACCCTTCACCCACGGATTCCGAGGGACGACCATATTTACGAATACAGAATAGAGTAACCAGCAATCTAGGAAGAAATTAAAAATCAACACTTACTTCAATTTTCGTTTTGAATCTTTAGCGTTTCAAAAATAAAATAAAAAATAGTTGATAAAAACGAACGAAGCCGAACAAAATAAAATAATTTCAGGCCTCATGGTACACCTATTAATAAAGGTGGATAGGTAAAGTTTTCTTTTTATAAAAATATGTGAAAAAAATTGAAACAAACGTACACCAAAAAAATAAAAAATTTGAAACAGCCAAAATATAAACTTTGTCCTAAAATTTTTGAGAAAACCATACAGAAATTAAACAGATTTAAAAGTATTTGAACGGATTTCAAAATATTTTAAGAGTTTCAAGTAATTTTAAAGAATTACTAGGCACTTCATTGGTTAGTATTTTTTTATAGAGATTTGAATTTCACTTCCATTAAAAAATTGCAAAAAGGTGACAAATTTCCATAATTATAGGTGACAAAAGGTGAATAGGTGACGACCTGTGCTGAATGAATTTCCGTGTAATTTTATTGAAGCATTCAAAATGAAGTCCTAACAAGACTTAATTACAGCTAAGTCTACTGCCTGAATATAATGGAGTAATTGGATAATAATTATGGAAAGTTTAGATGATGTTTCATGTGCTGATTAATGCGATATGAAAGGAGGATTAGAAGGGGTGAATCGATACACGTCCGACATCTGTTCAATTATACTCTTGAACAGTATCGCCGCCTGAACAATTTATCACCAAGGATGAGTACTATCGGCGGATTATGCATCATGTTCAAATATATATCTATATATACCATATACTCGAGCCATGCACACGATCAAGTCGTGTGAAGCACGGGTTGCAGCTGCAATAATAAACCATCCACTGCAATGCACTCTGGGAATTCGCTCGTGAATGCACATGGTTCACACGTTTCATGTGGTACCTATGCATCCTACGTGCAGGAAGTATACGCGTGTATGCGACTTGATTCGCATAATTTTAAATGAGTCATTAGTCTGATATTAGACAATACCACCAATACCTATTCGAAACAGTTAGAATTCACGGATACAACTAATCGTTTGTATTCTCTGTGTAAATGAAGGAAAACATTTCTGATTGAATAAAAAGCAACTTGTTTCTGTGAAGTTCTTTAACTAAAACATTTTGAAGTATTTGCAGGGCTGCGAAGAATGGAGGGTCGATTGACAAAGGATAGACTGAAGAATTCGAATCTCCAGTTAAATTGAAATCCGAAGAAGCACAAAAGCTTGAAAATTCTCAAACAAGCTGATTCATTCGAATTTCAACGAGTTTCCATTTAAAGGAAGTAGGAAAAAGTCGAATACAGTATAAACATTGCAGCTATTTCACGAGAGGCCAATTTCAAATCGTATAAAATTTAAGGTAACTTTCAGTAATTGTTTGTCCCTTAACAATAATTATATAACAAAGTTGTCAAAGATACAAGCTGATTCTTGTTCATATGGTTGAACTTATTTTTTAAAATCATGACTGACTTATTCAAACTTTTCGGTATGGAATTCTATGTCCAGAAGTTAATTAGCGTACAGGTACGATTTTTGAAATATTCAGGGTATTTCGTTGGTTTAAAAATCTGATGTTTGATATTTCCATTTAAGAGACCAGCTAACAAACCCCTTTTGGAAAGAGAATCGTGACATAAAGCTGAAAAGAGGCATCAGAGACTCACCCTGCTCTGTTTAGTGAGGCTGGCGCCCATGAGACGATGAGTTTTTGACGCGTGGGCGACTGGGGGGGTTCCCTCGTTTTCGGGACATCCCAGTCCTGAGGGTGCAGAGAGAGAGGACCCTCCTGCCGTTCCCCAAAGGTGCACTCGTGCGGCCACCCTGCCTATGTGGCCCTCTACAGTTCGCTTTGTAAATCCCACAACCTTTCTTTCACTCCCACCCTCCACTTTTTCCGCTCCACTACTATCCTTATTCCTCTTCTCTTCCTCCTTTTTCCCTCCAAAATTCCTCTTTTTCCTCACCTTTACGTCCTTCACGCGCACTAAGTAAGTGTAACTCCCACGCGACAACTTCCAAACTCTCGAAAGCAGTCTCGTCGCAGCTGCGCTCGCTATCTGACCTGCAAGTTCAAGAAAGCTCTAAGACGAAATTAATCGCCCCTGCCTCGGCAAGAATCGAAGACGAGGACAGTCAACGACCCCTTCGAGGACCACCACTTATCTATCCTCTCAGAGGTACTTAGAGAGTTTAGAATCCTCTCGTTGAACACAAAATATCATTGAGAGAGACCGGCCTTTTCGGATTAGATGCTTCAGTTGACTTGAAGATTTCGAGCCCTTATCTTAGTAGCAGAAACGGCGGCGAAACTCTTGTTACGTTTATGCGAGGTTATATTTCCGGGCAATAAAATCGAGCAGTAAAAAGACCCTCGGAGTTGTAAACGGTAGAAAAATATAATGATCTCTTGGTATAAAAAGCTTCGTATCGAGATGGAAGCGTTATCCATAAAAGTCTTCTTCCAAAAGGGGATAAGGCAGCTTTCTTTGTAAAAGTATCATAAGACTCAAGGGTGTTACGTGTTTCATAAGTATCACATGTATCATGTGGAATGAGTTTAAGTTGGCAGTTCCCACTTATCTCGAAATGATTTTCGAGCGCGATGAGCGTTTCGCATAGTTATATTTACGTTTGCTTGATTAGGCACATGAGAGAGTATATTTTTAGGAGGTTTCGAGGCAGACGGCGTGGCTTCGACTTTGAATACGAGAGTTTGGTATCTTGAACTTCTTTAATCTTAATTGTAGTTGTGGTTTAGGTTCCTTGTGAAGATAAAATATAAAAACAGATCTTGATTCACGAGACACACGCACACTTAAGAGTCGCGGAAGGAAGGAGAAAGGCAGTTCGTTGTGAGTGAGCACTGGATTGTTTTGATTATTTTATTGAAAATTGTCATGAGAATTGAGATAAGAGTGATATGCCATACACCAACAGTATCTGTGCTTTACGCACCATGGACGCCGGTCGACTGACCGAGGGAAGCAAAAGGGCGACTCTGACGATTCTGACTCACTCACCCCCTGGTTAAGTGCACACTACGCATGCGCGAACCCCTGCTGTCGCGCACATGTGTCCCGAGACTGAGATGCTTTCTCTTTCAGAGACACCGATTTAACGTACGCGACTGACGACACTGAAAGCATATTAGGAATTTTAAAAAGAAGAAGATGCAGTTAGAAATTAGATGTTGTGTTAGAAGATTGTCAACTGCACTTGAAAGGTGCAATCACCTCTAATACTAATATTCTAGATAAAAGATTTCTAAATTTAGGTAGATAAAAGAAATGCCAAATTGAGAAAGGTTACGATTGGAAATTAATAATTATTTCCGGATATGTGCAATGACTTCAGGAAATTAAAAAAAAATTCCAATAAAGATTGAAGACAATTGAAGTGAATTCATCTGAATCAATTGACTTTGAGAGATTTAAATTTTACTGCATTAAAGTCACTTGAAGGGGTGAGGATTTTTTAAAAAAGATTTTGCGACATTTCAAGAGATCTAAAAATTTTTTCATGAAATTTTATCAAGGAATATTAAAATATTTTAACGATTTATAAAGATTTTATGGAATTCTAAGAGATTTACAGCAATTTAAAAAAGTCTTCAAGGGTTTTAAGGGAATTTAAAAGATTATCGGGAAATAAAAAAAATGTTCATGAGATTTTGGGGAAATTCATATCTTGAGAAATTTTTAAAGGGTCTTAGCGAACTTTAGGTAACTGTAATGTTCCTCACGGAATTTTAAGTGATTTAAAAAGATTCTTATAACTTTTTAAAGGAATTTTTCTAGGAATTTTATCAAGGGATAATCAAATATTTTTATATTGATTTTCAAAATATTTCATGGAATTTTAAGGTTTCTAGTAATTTTACGAAATTTCATGAGAGTTTGATGAATTTTAGAGATTTTGAGTAAGTTTGAAGGGATTTTAACAGCTGATTTTTATGTGATTTATAAAGATTCTAAAGACTTTTAGAAGATTTCATATTTCAAGATACTTTTAAGAATAAAATGAATTAACAATTTTTTCGTAGAATTTAAAGAAATTTCTATCAATATGAAAAATTGTTCAAGGGTTTTAAGAGGCAATTTAAAAGATTATTGGAGAATTAAAAAAAATGTTTAGATATTTTGAGAATCTTTAGAGATTTTAAAATATTTTAAGACATTTTAAAGAACCTGAGGTGATTTAAACGTTCCTCGCGGAATTTAAAGCGATTTAAAAATATTTTGCGAAATGTTACGAGATCTAATCATTATTTATGTGTCAGAAGTTTTGAACGTTCAAATAAAAAAAATATATTTTCTCAGTTCTATTTTATCAAGAAATATTGTTCCTAATGGAAGTAACAATAGAAATTACAAGTGTTTCTCATACAGAATTATTTTAAATGCAAATGAATCAATATTTTAACCATGTTTCTACTTTAAAATACAATCAATAGAACTCTTTCCAGTCATCATTATTTCATGGATTTTTAAGGGATTTAAAATATTTTTAAAATATTTTTAGGAATTTTAGAGATTTTTTCAAGTTGTTAAGAGATTTTAACGAAATTTAAAAAGATTTTTATGACTTTTATAAAATTTTGTGAAATTTCAAGAGATCTAAAAATTTTAAGGTACTTCATTGAATAGTCTTCCTAATTCTTATTATATATTAGTATTTATTAGGAATTAGTATAACTTTTTACTAATTTATAGTAAACGACTTCGCAATATTTAAATTATTAAGAAACTACTATGAATTAATAAAATTTAACTAATTCAGATTGAGAGAGTTATAACGAGCGAAGCGAGGAGGGCGCTAAGCAGATTTTCTAAGTTATATAATAAGCTCTGGTAACTCTAACCAGAACTTTCTTTTCACTGTATTTCTGGGATGAATGAATATTCTAGCATATGAATATTCTAGCATAAATTGCTGAAAGTCACGAAAGAACTTATTCATACATAAATCACATATAAAAATAGCAATGATTTTCGTTCTGGTGTTGATTCTTCAATATTTTGAACATACTATACAAATTTCAGTACAATTTTCTGATATCGTTCATCACACATCACGCATGCAATGACATGTCCTTACTGACAATATCCTGTCTGTAGAGCATAAGGAGTGTATTAACAAGTTGCCAATATCACGAAAATCCGCTGGAGTATAACGGGCGACATTGTTGAAGCACACAATTTAATATGCGAACCCCAACCGCTCGATCATAGCGAGGTCTCGAGGAGGAACCCTCTTCATCTTGAAACCTCCGCATACCTTATCTATCTCCTCGCAGTCACTGAGCTGAGCACAGATCTCCACGTTATTGGAAAGCTCTGCTTTCAACTACTTTGATCAACGGAAAGCACCCTCGCTTCGTTGGTATCAGTCAGCGATTCTCATGGTTTTGTCCCATAGAATGGCAACGAGAAATCCGCATGGCTATTGTTAAGCGTTAAAAAGGCAAATCCATGGGACACAGGCCTTTGTTTTCTGTTATTATCGCAGACTTTCCTCCTTTTCCCCATTCTTACTTCGATAAAAAGAAAGAAGCTGAATTGGATTTGAAAAAATAAACAATAAAAAGTGAAGAATGAGAAAATTATTCCGCTGGAATAAATTTTAAAATAAGAATTGCCATTTTATTGCCTACTTTCCCAGGAGAAAGATTTCAAAATAATTTTAATTGGTTAAAGCTTGTTCTAAACTTATAAGCGTTAATCTAAGATGTAATTAATCGGGAACTCAAGAAAGATGCAATTTTTCCTATATTAAGTGAAGACGTTAATTTTAAAAACTTTCTTCTGTAGCACATGTCGTATTAACATTACGTATGCTAATAATGCGTGAGCCTCGTTTATCACTTGCACCGCTTACATACCGTTTTTATTGTCGAGCTCCTGTCGATTCGCTAATTAATTAAATTGTACCCTCGCACAACCATGTCTGCTCAGGACTGAGGTTAAGGTAGACGTTAGGTTAGGGTTAATTGGCTCGATAATTGCAATGGAATTTCTACATGGGATAAAGCGATAAACCAATCCCGTAATATCACGAACCAGTAAACCCTCTACTTTTACTCGCATATCGTGTCGATTGAAGATTTTCTATTTTTTCATAAAACAAAAAAACATGCGGAAGAAAGTTTCACTTTTACATGTTCTATATATGTAGTTTCTACGACGAACTTTCTAATCCCTGTAAAGTTTCAAACCCCCACTAATAAAATTTCGAAATTTTTTTTAGAGTTCTGTGTCCTTTTAAAAATGGGGGGCTAACTTCACGCTCTCCACTCACTTTTAAAGGGGGGATTTTTTTCGTGATTCTGAGTATATTGTAATATCACAGAAAATTTCAGGAGTTCTGTTCCTCCGCTTGGTCTCATTTTAAAGATACATTTTAAAATGAAGAATGTACTCTATTTAACATATATATCAATGAAACAAAAATTAATATTTTAATTGATTCTACTAAATTTAATAAAAATATGGCATATTTTGATTTTTCTTAATTCTTGTAAATATCTATGGATATTTGAATTTTACAATTTTTCCGTTCACGTTCGAATATATCACAGAAGCTAGGAAAATAATTTCAAAAATATTTATTAGCTTTAGTACTATTTTTGCGAACATGTTTTTCTTTAATATTATAAAAATGAGAGCACTTCTATTAGTACTTCTCTTTGTATTCTTTGTTTGCAGAAGCAGCGCAAACTAAATTTTAAAAAGTAACTAGTTAGAGTAACTAGTTAGAGTAATTAGTTATTTTTAACTAGGCAAACATGGAGTTTAACCTCATATCAAGCAAATGTTTTTTTAATTGAACCAAACTGTTATCTGAATAAAGATCTGAATATTTCTTGCCGCACTGATAAATTCAAACAGTTGATAGATTGTTCTTCATCCAAGAAAGTAGCTCTAGGTTTACGAAATATGTTTATGTATTCGAATATCTAAGCGGCGAAATTCCGAATTTCGGTAATGCGAAAACGGCGTCCGCGTATGTTCGGAGCGACAGGCAGTGCACCTTTTCAGGCATTACAGGGACCCTAATTAGTTTTAAAAACCCATTAAGCGTGCGTTAACCGTAAAAGATATTAGGGGCCAATCGAAGTTATGAATTTATTAGATGGTGGGAGCAAATGAGATTACGGGGTCGTAATCATCGCGTTTGCACGTACACTGGATAGTCAGCAATTCCATTTCATTCCATATATATACCTACCCAGTAAACATTCTGTTGGCAAAAGCTTTTTGCGAATTCTCTTTAATTTTTAATAGCCCTTTTTCATTAACTAAAAATATTCCTTAATCATGTGACCTCCTGCTTGAAATGATTTCCATAAATCTACTGAAAGTAGGATTAAAGTTTACTTTCTTTTGTTACCAAAAAATCATCCCCTAACATAACAAAACCTTCAATAAGCCCTTAACTTTCAGACCTATTTTGTTATTGTTGTAAATGCTTCCATTTGATGTCGAAAAGTGTCCAAAAAATATTTAATACACCTACTCCTCTATGATCACCCCCAACATCAAC
>JAUESI010000036.1:5260394-5273526 GCA_032275145.1 Synergus laeviventris
TCATGGTAAAAGGAAATGGTAAATCGAAATGGTAAAGTGATATGATAAAGGGAAAGGGCAAAGGTAAATGGAAATGGTAAACGGAAATCATTTTTTATCGTAAAACTATTATCTATTTTCGTTTGTATGAAATAAATCATTCTAAATAACATGGTGAGTTTTCCAGGATCTAAAATAATGAAGAATAGTAGAGAGGATCAGCGTGAACGCTAATTCTGCTAATCAGGATTAAAATTTAACAGTACTTTCCTCATTAGTGATTAGAGATTACAACGTTATAGGTAAACGCATTTAGAAAAGCAGGGTACCGCGGGCATTATTTGCGTCTATATTCGAGCATGAATTTCACTCGATTATCCAGATAACCAAATACCGTGCAAAGCGTTAAAGCGGAGTAGTCGAAATCCATTAAGCTGCTTTGTGCGGCACTCGCACCATTCCCTTCGTTGGAACCTTTACCCCTTTTTCGCAGACGGCGGTTTCGTGTGTTTTTCCACCCTTCCTTGTATTCCATCGCCGGGGGTTAACCTCGGACACCCGGAGAAAGAGAAAAAACAGAGAAAAAAAATTGGAAATATTACGATAAAGCGCTTACGCGAAATCGCGTGTCTTCCGTCGTTGGGTTTTGTTTTACTCGTTAAAATAATGAAACGCGATTAACCTCTGCATAAACGGTTTCTGACCTCACACTTATAGCGGAACAACTTTCATAAAAATCGAAAAAGAAAAATCATCATTATAGCTATAAAACATTGCTTTATATATATCCGCTGCTTTCACGATCTCGTTAAATAAATCATTTTCAAAAAAGTGGGCGCTGCTGGTTCATAAAAAAGCACTTTCATCCCAGAAGTTCCACAAAACAAGGCACCACACATTATTCTTCTCGCAAGGGATACTGAGAACCATCAATTTCCGGTTTACTCGTGGTTATCGAGTCCAATTAGGGCGAAATTGACAAATACTGAGGCTCCCAGCAAAACTAAATGTTTTTGCATTCTGATACCCTTTCCAGTGAACGGAGTTGTGCCTCTTGACACTTTAAACCGTAGTGCGTTCCCGGATGACGATATATCAAAGGACTCCGGACACCGTACGCAGACGGGAGAAGTAAATTCGAAGGCATCAAAGATGAATAATAGGATAAGAGCCACAGCCACCCTTCGGAATCTTAGTCGGCGCCGTGGCGTCGCAACTCTATACCGTACCTATACTCAAGTCTGATGCCATACAGTCGCATTTCCCATTCTGACATCCAAATCGGCGCACAAATACTTATAGCTTAGTCATATCTATACGCATATTGAGACATGAACAATAACCTAATGGAAAACAACCGAAATTTCACGAAAAATATTTCACGAATTTCTCTTTCTGTTCTGAAAATGACTGCTGGAATTGTCGAGTAGTTGGAGGATTCTTGAGAGAATTGATCTGGTGTCTTGAGTGCAACAACCTTTGAGGTTTGCCCCAATTTCGTAAGAGTGAAGGTTTAGTTTAGATTTCTTACATCTTTCAGTTTTCTTATTCTGTTGAAGACGCAATAATTTTGATATTGAGGAATATTTTTTTGAGAATGTAGAACAAGGGACCCTGATACCAAATCAAAAACTACCCGTGCAGAAATTTCGAAAGGGTCAAGACTAGTTTTCACGTTTTCTAGCCAGGCCCAAATGCGGAAAAATAGTTAGGGCCCCAGTCTTGGCTAGTATCCAGTCGGGCCCACACTAGATACAGATAGACTTGTCGTCATTCTTGTGACTTTTAAAAGATTTTGCGAAATTTTAAGAGATCTAAATTTTTTTGAAAGAATTTTATCGGGTTTATAATAATTTTAAGAAATTTCATGAGAGTTTGATGAATTTTAGGGATTTAGACAATTAAGGGATTTTCATAGTTGAGATTGTTAAACTATTTATAAAGATTCTTATGATTTTAAAAAATTTGTTATTTTAAGAATTTTTCAGAATTATAATAAATTAACCATTTTTTCGTAGAATTTTGAGGGATTTCTAGTAAATTCAAGTAATTTTCAGGGGGTTTAAGGAAATTTAAAAGATTATCGGAAATTTAAAAAAATTTAATGAGATTTTTAGGAATTTTCCAGAGTTTGACAAATTTCTAAGGGATTTTAATGAACTTTAGGTAATTTTAAAGTTCTTCATGGAATTGAAGAGATATAAAACGATTTTCCAAAATTTTAAGAGTTCTAAACATTTTTTCTAGGATTTTTATCAACAGATAATCATATATTATTATATTGATTTTCAAAAAATTTTATGGAGTTTTAAGATACTTTTCAGAATCATAATGAAATAACAATTTTTTCATGGATATTTAAGAGGTTTCTAGTAATTTTAGGGATTTTATCAGAATTTTAATAGAATTTGAACAGAATTTTAAGAGATTTATATCAGTATACAAAATTATTGGAGAATTAAAAAAAATTTCTTGATATTTTGAGAATGTTTAGAGATTTAAAAATATTTTAAGACATTTTAAAGAACCTAATGTGATTTAAACGTTCCTCGTGGAATTTTAAGCGATCTAATCATTACTTATGTGTCAGAAGTTTTGAACATTCAAATGAACGAAATATATTTTTTCAGTTCTATTTTAACAAGAAATATTGTTCTAACTGGAAGTAACAATAGAAATTACAAGTGTCTCTCATACAGAAGTATTTTAAATTCAAATGAATAAATATTTTAATCATGTTTCTAGTTTAAAATATAATCAATACAAAAATCTTTCAGTCATCATTATTTCATGGAATTTTAAACGATTTTTAATAATTTAAAAAAATGTTATGAGATTATTTAGGAATTTCAGAGAGTTTGACAAAGTTTTAAGGGATTTTAACGAACTTTAGGTGATTTTGAGATCCTCATGGAATTTTAAGCGATTTCAAAAAATTCATTGTTTTACTAATTCATTTAGTTTGACCTTCACTAACATATAGTAAACGACTTCGCACCATTTGAATGAGTAAGAAGCTGCTATATTAATTAGTAAAATTTAACTAATTCACATTGAGCGAGTATCCTTTGAGTATTTTGGTTGTAGAATGTGGTTAAGAGCTTGGACCGCAGGGGAAATCCTAGACTAATTATCCAAAGAAGTCAGTTCTTGATAGATGGGACACGTGTTCCCCGATGGTGTAAAGTGTCGACGGGAGCGTGACCGCGTTTTACGTGCGCAAAGATGTGCGATTGTGTATTTACACGTGTAAATATATGCGCCCATGTGTGACTGTCAGTGAGCACGTGCCTGTACAGTGTATACGCCTTCTCGCCGATAAAAACAGAGGCAATTTGCCAAAACGTCGGTCCAAAGACTTCGCATGCAGACAGCTCGACTTGCAGCTGGAGGGCTACATTTCAGTTTTCTGCGCGTGCGGAGGGTTTACACCAGCAAGAATAAGGGATGTCGGTGAACCGTGGAGAACGTCAAGATGAGGAGCTTGAACGGCAGCGAGAGACGGATATCTCTTCGCAAGGAGGGATGTAAATTGCTCGCACGTACATTAGTCATCATCACTCGCAGCCCTCGCTTCGTCTCGACATCGTTTTAAAGCAACGCTTCCGGTGCCTTCTGTCTTTCCCCTGCAATTGTCTCCTATCCCTTTTGACTCAATAAGCCTTTTCGTTGCTCACTTTGATGATATGGCGGTGCGCTATTAATTACTCGCATAATATCACAGAAAAAACGAAGGATAAAGGACGAATGATAACATATTTTTCTTTACGTCGCCGTTTCTCGCATTGCTGCTAAGGACGCAGAAGACGACGGTTTTTATTCCACCGTGGAATAAACGATAGATAAATTCCCGAAATAACAGGTCAACTTTACCCAAGTAATTTGTTTCAATTTATTTGTCATCATAAATCCGATTTTAGTAAAGCATCTATCTGTTGATTAGAGTGCGAATATACATAACATGTGATAATACAGCCCGCATTTAATTCGATCGTCCGGTGGGTATGTTTCCTCAGTCTGGACGAAAAAGCTGATAAATAATGAAAGTCGTTAATGCAGATTCAGATCATGCGGGTCGTTAGTACTCGAGTTCAAGGATGCGATCAGCCCTCGTTGCTCGTATGGTCAAAATTACAAAGCACGTTTTACTCCCTAAGGTGCGTTGTTCCGTAAAAAATTTATTGGCCCCACAATAAAACTTCGCCTTTTCATTGGTAAACTAAAAACTGTGTTTATTACACCATAAATAAACCTTTGTATAATTAAGGAAAATCGCAATCATTCAATTTCATAATACGGTTTACTGCTTCCTCTGGTCATTTTACAACAATTCATCAACCCTCATTTTTTTACAAATTTCCGAAAGCTGCTCGTTATGCAAGAGCGTAATTTTGCCATTTATATTAGCAATCAGTTCGGCTCTTTCAATCCCCATGGTTGCAATCGTCCCAATTAGCCCGTGGATTCGATTTTATTTCTTTTTTTTTTAGGGAAAAACCACCTCTTGTAATTTACATGCGCAAACATACTCTACACCACGTGGTTTCACATCAGTTTGTCAGTCGCTGGTTCTCCGTTAACGAAGGCCAGATATTTTTAAATTCATCTGACTATCTTCAATTAATCCGTCTTCCTCAATTATTAATATTGTCGTCCCGTAAAAGCAGAGAATGGACAGTTTTGAAGTCAAAGTTTCAATTTTTACATGTAAAATACATAAGAAAATGCTCATTTCAGTAAAAGGCTTTTTTTCTTCTAAACTCTTTGTTCGATTTGGCTAAAACTGATGAAGAGACGCCTCGACAGTGTTAATTAACATTTTTTTTGTTTGCAGGATTCGGAAAAGTTCACCGTTCTACGATGTTATGTACCGTTAAATTAATGTCACGCTTGATTAATCAGTGCGAAGAAACATATATATATATTAAATAATATTATACTATCAAGCATTATTCCCTTACGAATTGAACAACGATAATCGCGCTAATATTCTTTGTTTGTCATTTCGCAACTGCTTGCTCGTGGTTTCTTTAGGGCTGATTCGGAATTGGGGTGAAAGAGCTTAGCTTGAAGTGGATTAAAATTTTACGCTGTGCCACATCTTCCGGAAACTTACCCCCCCTAAATCTCGACAAGGTTGCTTCAACAGTCGGAAGAAATGCAAGATATTTTACCCTCTTGTTTGATGAAGTTAGGAAAGTGGAAGTTCTCAACTTTTCCGCGTCAATTAGCCCTTTTTCGATCTACGGCCATTAGCATTTTTATCCTTTCAATTTATTTAAATTAGACTCTTAATCATATCTTTTCTTGCTGAAATGAATCAAAGATCTGAGGATTTCAGTTTCATAAAATATCTCAAACTTTCTTACCATCAAATATGAAAGTCATGTAAAGTCATGCGTAAATTTAAGTGCAATTTTTTTAGTAAAGCCTTTTGAGTAAAGTCTTTTAAGTAAAGTCTTTTAGTAAAGTCTTTTAAATGATTCCACTCTGAGACTTGAATTGTACATAACCTCGAGTAATCAGCGGATGCTTATTCCCTTGATTCTCTACCTCTAGACGAGGGTTTTGAATTTCCTGAGTTCCTTTGCCTTTCCAGAAAGCGGAATTTCGCTAGGTGGCTGGTTCCCACGGGAACGAATGACTGATTAGATCCGTCCGTAACCGTCCTTCTTCGAGTAATTCCAAGATTCACTTACGAAGACGTCAGAGATAAATTGCACCTGCATGCAAATATCAACGATACGTCAAAACCACGCAAGACTATCAAAGTTGGGTGGCAATATCAGATCATTATTCTTGTTCTTATTGGCTTCAGAATGTCCAAAGAAATTCAAATCATTTGTAATATTTCACAACTAACTTCAGTAATTGACAATCTCCAGTATTATAGAAGAAAACGCATTTTTAGTGGGAAATTTAGGCATGAGAAACAATCCATTAGCACCTTAAAGGGGCTGTAACACCTCCTTGAAGGAACATGAGGTTGCCGCTCAATAATTTTAAAGCAGTATGATACCACTGAGATGCGGCTCCAATCTCTTCGTCGTGGGCAATGCAAATTGTATGAGCGAAATATATCAAGCGGTAGGATACGTGAGCTTAATGTCGTCGAGGGTGGTTCTGCGAGAACCCAGGGAAACATCCGGTTAACGCCCCTGCGAACCATAAACTGAAACCCGTCCACATCCACGATAATATCACAATCATCTTGTCTGCTACCATATGAAAATTGCAGTGCACATTTTAAGACCTACTCAGGAGAGGTCAACTTGCTTTTAAAATTCGCTACAGACATCAGTAAATCCATTAACCATCTCTTCCACGTTGAATTTCTCTCTTTTCAAAGAATGCTTGAATGGGTCTTAATAATGTTAGTAGACGGATGCTAGTGACGTGTGTCTCCCAAAGTAATGATGATGATAATGATATCATATTAGTGCCGTTTGCAGAGTGAAATGTAGCCTATCCTAAATGGCAAAGCGCATTATATAATACGTAGATTCGTAGAGATGTATGTTCTCGTTGGCATGTTCCGTCGCCTAAGTGCCGCAGTACGTCGAGAGCACTATAGATCCTGTTTTGCTGGCTCAGAGGTTGGCCACATTAGGCCACCAACGTCTTGACTTTGCTGACATAGATTTACAGCCGGTTGCGGTTTGCAGCGTACAATGAGTGAGGCAAGCACAGGCCATCAAGAGACCACAATTCCAAATCCTTTATTATAATTGAAAGCAACAATACTATTTGTACAACCTACTGTCTTGGTCTTATTACTCTACTTTTGTACAACCACTTCGAAAACTCAGGTTGAAAATTGACAAGTAGTGAGTGTTGTTAAGGTAAAGTTAAGTTTTTGGATTGTTCATCTTATTTCTTCTGCAGGTCAAGAACCAAGCATCATCTCCTTTAAAGATGATATCGAGATTTGCACATCTCAACAGAAAAGGACATTGGTTCCGTATAAGTTAGGGCGATGTCGATGGTGCCATTCAATTAACTTTATCTCAACGTTTTAGGGCGACACTATATCCTTCTTCCCCTTCACTTATCCAATGACTACGTGGGGCAGTGAGGCCATCTTTGAGACATAGAACATACATCCGTGCGCCTCATGTCTCTATGTATAAATGGTTATATAGCTTATCTAACCAGGATCCCATTTCCTTTCGTTCATGAGTACTTCTTGGCCTTGGGATATCATTCCACTCACAAGGAGGTCTATTCCGATTGTCAAATTCACACATAACCGTAAAAGCTGATAGAGAGGTCAGCTTTTACACAAAGACGCTTGCAAAGATCAGAAAGGGATTAATCTGAAGGAAGAAAATGCTCAATTTTTATTGAGACGGTCCGAGTTCAGGAATAGCTTTCCTTAAAGTTAAATTGTTATTAATGACGTTCTAGACCGTCTCATCATCTCTTCATTGTCACTTTAAAACACTTGAAGTTTCTAAAATCACTTAAAATGTGATGAAATCCTTTAACATGTCCTGCAATCTTGTGAAACCTATAGAAATTTCTCGAATATCATTTTTGTAACTCTTACAAATTAAAAAAATGTGTTAAATCGATTAAATTTTGAACAAATTACTTTCAGAGAGAATATTAAATTGTTATTAAAAATGTTTCAGATACTTTTATATCATTTTAAACATTTTTTGAGAATTAAATTTGGATTCATTAGCGGTTAAATACAAAATGAACAAAATGTAATAATTTTACTTTGTAGTATGCTTTTTGTGATTAGAGATGTTTTATTATGTAATAATGATCATATCGTTATTTTTTATGTCTGCTAAAGACTAACTAGCTAGGCCTTATGGACGAATATGTCAAAACTATGTTGGTCCTTCATAGAACTTTTTTTCATATTCTAAATCCAATAAATATAAAAAATAAAAAGAGTTTGACAGATTTGTATATTCATGCTGATATTTGTGTGCATGACATTTAGCAAATTTGAAAATATCTCAGAACAGAAGCAATAACCCTAATATGGCAATCAAATTAAGAGTCTCAACGTGATATTTCAGATAACGTGGATGCGATCGGTTGACCAAAATAGACGGAAAAATACTACGCAGGGGAGAAAATGCGATATTTTTTTCCGCAGGCGTAAACGAAAGACTCGTAGGGGAAAAGAAGGACCTGCTCAGGCGTTAAGGCGATTTCAACTCTTCTTGGGTCTTCGCCACCCTTGAGCTTTTTCGATGTGACGGAGGGACCTCCTTGGGCGTCGGTTAGGTTAATGGAACGCACTGCCACAAACTGCGGGAAGTTAAGGTCGTTACTGATTCGAAATGGACCGAGAAGCTGGAAAGAAGGTGGAAAGGCGATTCTTTTGAAGATGGTGAACTGACACAACATGCTCTTTCCGAATCATCGGAACTACTTTTACGGCTGGTAGCGTCATGCAATATATCGACTTCAAGATCAAATCAAGGAAGTTTCGAATTTTCTTTAGTTTTTTTAGTCAGGAATTTGAGAAATAGTTTCTAATTTCACCTTCAAAAAGGACCCCACACAAACTAAAGAGATACAAGGTTTTTTAGGAGTGTTTTCATACCTTAGTGACTAAAATCAATAGAGATTTTTTATTCAACTGCCATGGTAGGAAATCAGTTTCAAATAAGTAGAGGAGACGTGTATAGAAAGAATATATCTCTGAATTTACTTTAAGGGTTGTTTTATCATCCCTTGAACATTGAATCTGGAATATCGGCATTTTTTAATAAATAAAATCTCAAAAGGTTTTCTGATTAATCTATGGGATAGGAATCAAATTTCTGGTGCTTTATCCCGTACAAAATATGGATTTTCTTATTTCATTAACTAAGGGATGATACAACTACCCCGAAAATAAATTCTAATGCAATTTCTTGTTAAAAGATGCTTCCTAATATGCATGTTTAAAGTGATTTTGGAGTCCTGATCTTTGGTGATTTATCCCTTACGAAATTTTAATTCCTCTGCTTTTCTAATTAAGGGATGATTAAACATCTCTTTACAAAAATTTCAGACATATGCTTGTCATCTACATTTTCCTTACTTACTTTAATTTGATTACTATCCTCATAGATTAATCAGAAAACCTTTTGCGATTTTATTTATTAAAAAAATCCCGATATTCTAGATTCAATGTTCAAGGGATGATAAAACAACCTTTGAAGTAAATTCAGAGATATAATCTTTCTATTCACGCCTCGGGTAATTATTTGAAAGTGATTTAATACCATAGCAGTTGAATAAAAAACATGCTTCCGAAAAAACAAAAAAAAATGTATTTAGAATTTTTCAAAAAAAAGCCATTGACTGTACATTTGGTGGGGAGTGCTTTAAAATTGTCAGTAAAATTTGTTATAAACTTTTATAGAAGATGCAAAAGTTTTAAAAATAAATTGAAATCTCAAGTTCAATTTGAAAGGATTACAAACCGGGTACCTATCTCGATCCTCTTTCGCCCATCCTACGGGCCACCATGAATATTTAAAGCGGTTCAAAAAGGAGAAATGCATTATCGGATAAGCGACCAAGGCTCAAGCAGCCTAAATAACCTCGAGATTAGCGGACTTTGATGTGAGTTTGGTTGCATAATGGGATCAAATTTGGTTACATTGATCTCATTTGGCAGAAAGCAACCGGGTTATCTTGGGCTAAAATTAAAAAGGGAACACGAGTTTACATGAGCGAGAGGGGTTTTATATTTTGGAATGTAGGGATGACACAAGAACAAGGCAAAATAATCGTGTTTATTGTGCGGATAACAAAAGAGAGAAATATACTTTACATTGGTAATGCAATTTCTGGCCCTCTGAGATCGCTTTCAAATGTAAAATGCGGCAGTAAACAAACAATAACCGCGGTTGGCTTCTAGTTTTGAGATTCGAGAATTTCCTTTTTCGTTTCTCTTCTTGCTTTTGCTTGTAGCTTCTGCTGCTGGTCGATCTGTGCCACGAAATGTGGTTTTCTTCTAGGTAACTAACATATTTCAGGCGTCTCACGTCTCACATTCAGCCATCGCGACCTTTCTATGCTTATTTCGAGATTTCCCGTTACCCGTAAATTTGATAAATTTTTAAAGAATGACGAGAATAAGCGAACCGATTTTGTTAAACTCATGTACACAAGTGGAAAGTAGCATCATTACTTCTTATTTAAAATTTTATGTCACTCAAAAAAAGTTGTGGTTATTATTCTAAAGAGAAAATAGTGTTAAATATGTACTTACTATAAATTCTAGTTAAAAGTATTAGAAGTTTTTTTGGAAAATGGTAAGAATAACCAGAAATTTTTACTACATATTTTTATAGTCTAAAATTCTGGTGAATATAACCTATAACCAGACCAAAAGAAATTCACAAAATGTTGTCTGGGATTTTGAGAAATTTTAAGTGACTAATAAATTTCTAGGGAGTTTACAATTCCCTAAAATATCTTAAAATTCCTGGAAATATTTTTTAATTTCTGCCAATTCCAAGAAGTACCATGAAATCTTTCTTTTTGGTCAGAAGAATATGCTGAATTTAAAATACTCTACTAGCAAAACTGTTCCTAATGTTTCCATAATGGCAAGGTGGAAAAAGGCGTTCGGAAAGTAGGTTGGAAAATTATATAAAATTAATAAAAATGAAGAGAGAATGTTAAAAATAATCTTATGTTAGACTAAGTGCGTAAATTGACGAGAATGCGCTGACGAGTACAAAAAGTTAACGACATAATTTTAAAAGTCTCTGCGGAAATCGCGGTAGAGTCGTAACAGATGAATAACGTAAAAAGACTATTCCATGAAAACGGTTATACGGTCTAACCAGACCGTCATTACGTTTGGGTAGTGCACAGAGCTGCACAGCTTTCTACACACTTAAGTTGAGGATTTTCTGGGTGGGATGTAGTCCTGCATTATATTCTTGATGGTAAAGCTGAAGGCCCTCCTTCGTTATTCGATTTGTTTTTATGCCACATAAAACGGCAAAAGACTTCCCCATTGTTTTTTTCCATTCGTACACAAAAGCGAAATTTCCTCGTATTCCCTTAAGCTAAGCATCAGTCGATATTATTTTTTTAACGATCTACCTTCAATCGTTAAAGGTCCGAGTTTCTCAACAATTCAACTCTATTTTAGTCTCCAGTCTTTTGGAAATAATCTTCCCTCTTTATTTCGGACCTCGTCAAGAAGATATAAAAGTCTCATTATCGTTATATAAACTATTTGATCACGGTCTTTTATCACAATGTTCCGAAATTTATATAATGGTTTCCAGAAAAAATTGTTACAGTGACGAGAAGGGAAAGAAATAATGAAAATATTATCTTAGCAGAACAATATTTTGAACTGAACATTTAATTATTTGTTAAACTGAGTCAAACAGGAAGTTTTTTTTTTCATAAAGAGAAGTTTCACCACTTTAGCTGATTGGGTGAAAAAAGTTTCCCTAAATTAAATGCTTTATGGGGGTAGTAAACTTTTGCAGAGTCATTTGAAATTCTGCCGTCTAAGGGAACTTATTTCCGCAGAAGCCGAAGAGAACGACGTAATTAACTTTCACTCTTTAAAATAATCAAACTTTTGTACTTGAACTTCGGTTTATAAATTTATTAGTAAAATATAAATTTTAATAAATTTTAATAAATGTTTACTTTTTTAAATCTCAGAGCAAAGTTATTACAGTAAAACTAATCCAAATTTACATAATTGCAAATTTTAGACTTTTGTCTGTTTCCTTTCGATGATGATGATATCTCTACCATTTACTTTTAACATGGTTTCCCTTTGTATTTTCCCTTTACCATTTCCTTTTACCATGATTTTCCTATGTTATTTCCCTTTAACATTTCCTTTTACCATGATTTCTCTTTGCCATTTCCTTTTACCATTTGCCTATACCATTTCCCTTTACCATTTCCCATTTTTTGTGATAGCTTAGTTTCCGAGAAAATCAGTGATACATCGACTTTCATAAAAAAAACCATAAGCATAAAGAAAATCATTACTATAAGGGAAATCATGGTAAATGGAAGCGGTAAGAGAAAATGGTAAAGAAAAATTCTAAAAGGATATCGTAAAGGGAAATTGTAAAGGAAAATGTTTAAAGAAAATTCTAAAAGGAATTGGCAAAGGGAAGTCATGGTAAAAGAAAATTGTAAAGCGATATGATAAACGGAAGTGGTAAAGGGAAATGGTAAAGGGAAATGGTAAAAGGAAATCACTTTAAAGAGAAATAATAAAGGGGTATGATAAAGCGAAATCATCGGAAAGGAAAATGGTAAAGGGAAGTCATCGTAGAGGAACATTGAAAAAGAATATCATGGTAAAGGGATATGGTAAAGGGACCTGGTAAAGGAAAAACGGTAAACGAAAATCATGGCAAAGGATAAAGGAGAATGGCAAAGGGAAATCATGATAGAAGAAAATGGTAAAGATGTATGATAAACAGAAATGGTAAAGGAAAATGGTAAAGGAAGATGGTAAAGAGATATCGTAAAAGGAAATATTAAAGGGAAATGGTAAAGTGAAAGAACAAAGGGAAATCATGGTAAAGGGAAATGGTAAAAGGAAATGGTAAATGGTAGTGGTAAAAGGTAATGGTAAAGGGTAATGGTAAAGGGAGATGGCAAAGGTAAAAGAAATGGTAAAAGAAAACGGTAAAGGAAAATATTAAAGGGAAATGGCAAAGGGAAATCGTAAAGGGAATTGGTAAAGAAAAATGGTACAAAAATATCATCATCATTAAAATACATAGGTATACGTAGTTTCAAGGAAATCGGAGGTGGACGCTTTTCGAAAAGACACTCAAAACTTTTATCTCTGTTCCTAATTTTTTATAGTTGTATTGAAAATCGAATTTAGGAGGCTCTTTACGTTTGAGACGAGAGGGTTACAGAGCGTCTCTGGACGTAAGTTTACAAGAACGTATCTTCATCTAACTCGATGGGACTTACGCTTGAGAGGCGCATTTCGTGTTGCGAGCGTAGAGTGCTTGTTGAGAAAATAGCCTATTATTTGTAATGAATACGAGACGCCGCGAAATGGAATGACGCAGGTTGAAGCCCAAGGAAGGTTCCCTTTATTATGATTAGAACGGAATATAAGCCTCCTTTCGAACAGATTTCCACACCGAATTGTGCAGACAATACGCTTCAATTCACTCTC
>JAUESI010000036.1:5282111-5304291 GCA_032275145.1 Synergus laeviventris
TTGAATAATATAGTCGAATATTTTAAAGCAAAGCTTAAAAAATGTTTATTTTTAGGACCTAAAATTGTTGAAAAAAAGTAGTATCTATGTTTGTCTGGACAGAACAGTCCACTACTACTTATTGCTCTTTTGAGATAGTTATCTCATTATTAATTATATATCACAATTAATGTTTGAGAGAATGGTTCAAGAAATTCATTTATATGAATTTCTGATTTATGGGACTTATAACAATTTGTATTTTATAAGTCTGAGGAAATTCTATAATCCTAGTTTGTAATTTATATAGGATAGTTTGTATTCATACCTTCAAACCCTATGTAAATTTTCTGCTTTTAAATTAGAAATTGCACTCTATTTGTACATCCTCTCATTAGTCTCTTAAAATTTACGTCGTTATTGAGGTCTGTTACCTTCTCAAAATCAGATTTTTTAGGCCAAACTTCCAAAGTTCACTTGAGTCTCTTTACTTGCACCTCTATTTTTGCTCTAATTTGCAATTGTGACGAAAATTTTAGTTTTTTCAATATTGCACCTTACAATGGAAATATCATGAACTTTCAATCTAGAACAGTTACGCGTCCAAACAATTAATTATAATTAACTGTGAAATCGAAAATGTAAATTCCACTTGAATAATTACGTTTGCTTTACCTCGACAGGCTCGTTTTGACGTGTGAATCAACACTAGTTTTGAGCATAATCGTCGACGTAACTGTGTGCGTGTATATTAATGAAGTCTCGTCGAAAGGGGTAGCAGAATTAGTACAGGGACGTCCGGGACGTCGTTTAGGCAGAGGCCCAGCTCGATGAGCCCTCTCTATATGCAGAGATTCCGTTAAATTGCAAACGTCCATTTTCCAGGCAGGGAAACCCAAGGGCAAGGATAGGGGTGAAGATTTGTCGCTCTGGCCTAATTAGGCGCTGCCTTAATATCCGGAACACGTAGGTACCTCGCTATGAAACTCGACTCTCTCGTTAAACCCATCAAGCTTCTTCTCTTCCGCCATCGCTTTTTGGCTACTTCAGAGCAAAAATGACATCCAGCGACACGCGAGCTTTTCCGAAATGTCCAGAAAATCGCATATAAAGTAGCTAAAAATTAAATGGAAAAAGACCGCTTCGGCAAAGCGGAAGCGAGCACACAGTTGAGAGGACCACGTCACAAAATTACAGGAAAGGTAAAAAGGTGAAAAGGGACAAAAAAAAAAGGAAAAACTAAATGAAGTCCAACGAACCCTCTGCGTAATTTCCATCTGACGGTAATGCGGCTAA
Source organism: Synergus laeviventris (assembly GCA_032275145.1). Taxonomy (NCBI): domain Eukaryota; kingdom Metazoa; phylum Arthropoda; class Insecta; order Hymenoptera; family Cynipidae; genus Synergus; species Synergus laeviventris. Next base: position 5,283,387 of record JAUESI010000036.1, read on the forward strand.
AGAGCTTTTTGTCTGTTGGTATAAAAACGTTAATCAACGCATTAACTCTAAGCCCCTTCTAGGGCCCGTTTCTTCTCGGAGAGTTTATTCTAAAAAGTAATAATTTACAAGACTCTGTCACGTTCTTACGCGAAGACTGAGAAAGCTTTCATTCAAAAAAGATTAAGCTTTATACTGAAAGTGTCGTTCAAAAGTTTATGAACTTCTTTCCACAAGATTCTTGATCTTATGCTAACGTCAAAAGGAAGGATAGCAGGTGGTATTTTCAGACTTTTAATAAAAATATGAAGGTTCGTGCTTTGTGATTTATCAGCAAAGTAAGGAAAAATAGGATTCCCTTTTTCTTAAACTGAACCATTGAGATTTCGCTAGTGAAACAGCTAAAAAAAGTAGTAACTGAAAATTTCACTGGTAACCACAGTGAAATCTAAATGACTGTCAGTGAGAATCCACAAGTTGTTTTTAACCAAAATTGAAAGCGTACAAATACCCCACTGTCAATTTAATTAAAGTGTGTTTTGTCGAACTTTAAATCGCAAAGGCAAATAATAACAAGAATACATACAACTATTTAAATTACCCTTCAATCGGTTATTCAATTTCAGATTTGCATTGTAGAATCGGATACTTGATTTAAATGGACAGTTTGTAACAAACAGCGCGAGTTCTGATATCAATGGAAATTTTAATTGGAATGTCGTCTGCTCTCTGATACGGTAATCCATAGTAAGAAATACGAGTAGTCACTATAGTAATACATACTCATGTATTGAGGATATACATACAATATACAATTATATGTCTTTTCCTATTTTTATTTTGAATTTTTACCACTTACTAGTGATTACTATATAAATGATAACTTTCGACAAAAAAAAGTAGCTGAAAATACAATTTACATAAAGTAATTAAATATGTCAAGTAATAAAAACGACTTTTTTAGCGGTTTTGATTAAACTGAATGGCAAAAATCACAATGAAAAAAAATAGTAAATAGTAATGGTAAAATTTACTTAAGGTGACTATTCGTATTTCTCCGGACATGTCCTCATTTTAGGGCTTGTGTGAGTTGTCCTACTGGATTTTTTGCTTTATCCAGGTTTTTGTCCAGATTTTTTAAATCATAAAATTGTATTTTTTAATCAATTTTTGGACTATAATGCCATATATTCATACAACGATTTCTTCGTCAATTCATGAGTCTCGAACACTTAAAGAAAAATGTTTAACTGAGTAAAAAATGTTTCAAAATTCTATTTTTTATTTAATCTTGCTTTATACTCTTTTTTAAAACTTTTCTGTCCACACCTTGTCCTCTTTTTCAAAGTTTTTTGTCCTATAACTTTTTAACAATAAATTATGTGGTCTCCCTAAATTTACCATCAAATTTACAATCCAAATTTCGTTTTTTTATACTTAAAATGGTAGTAAATATTAATATTTCTAAATAGTACTTTTTGACTCGTTTTCGAACTAATGGTGGAGAGTTCTGTCTTCAAATGGTATCATTTGACCAATGTCGTTAAAATTTGATGTGGTAAGTACTACCCAATAGGACTAAACTTTGTGCAGCTTTGATCCCAATCGTATGACATTGGTTTCAAAAGTGGGTTCACTTGACATGAAATTCCCCATAGATATATATGAGATTCGTAGGCAACTTGAGTAGCATATTCGTACTACATGTGGCACATTATATACGCTTATTCATGCCGTTTGCTTGCACCCATGTTGAACGGCAATCCCCAAGGATTCGTGTATTTCAGACCAACAGGCTAAGTGAGGGCCATACCAACGCAATTATATATTAGTCTGCATACCTAAAGGGTTGCCGCCTTCTTCCTTTCAAATATACGATTTTTCGCCCAGTTTCTTAAGATTAGTGTCGCATAACTTCAAGCTGGAAGAACGTAATTGAGTGTTTATAGTTTCGAGTAAATACCCTTTCACAGAAATGACAATACAGAGAGAATTTTAAATAAGGAAGGTACCCGAGATGTCCCTTTGAGCACTCATATTTTTAATATAAAAAAATTATTTTTAATTTACAAACACAGAGTAGTAGATTATTCTTTTATGAATCCAAGCATGCAAAATAAGTCATATTTTAAGGGTACAACAAAATGCTTACAAAAAGACACTAGGGAGACTCAAAAATGCATGGCAAAAATGTGTTAATGCTACAGAGTCTCGATCCCACCAATTTGATTACAAATCCGAGAAAATAAATATCCTATTTTTTTTGGATTTTAAGTTTTAATTTTTTGGAATAATTTTTCAGGGTTATTATTATTATTATTATTATTGAGAACTATCCAAAAAAGAATTTCATGCATCACACATATGGGCTTGACACCTCGCGGCGCCTTGTAAAATACCCTTAAAACCAAAAATGTTTGTAGGGATTTTAATAGTGATTTAAAAATATTACAAAACATTTTTTTTAAAGATTGAAAATGATTTTAAAGATTGTTAAGAGATTATAAATGTTTTTACAAAATTTGAAGGGATTGAAAAAATTGCAGAAAAATTTAATGACTAAAGATTTGAATCCGCCAATGACGGAATTATCAAATAATTCATGTTAATAATTTTTCATAAGTCACTGTATCAATTGAGAAAAGGTAAAAAGTGGAAGAAAAGTTAGAAAAGTGTTGAATGGGGGGGGGGTCAAGGATCTACATATAATATATCATGCCAAGTAAACCCACTTTCTTGGAAAACTGACACCTATCACTTATTCTAAACACATTGAAAGAAGATTTCCTGAAAGGGGTAAGTTTACGTCCCTCGAAACCGTGCCTGTGCGTCGAAACCAAAGGGGTGAAATGTCGACGGTATAAGCTCGCCAGTTAAGCTTCTTGGATCTTGGGGGCTTCGGCAAGCTCCGACTTGCTGAGGGATCGGGCAAAAGCGAATTATTCAGGAAATATGCACCAGTCTACTTTGCATATCGGGCACCTAACCGGAAAATTCATTTTACATTCACTTCAGAAAACTTCCACCGAATTCTAGAGAATTATAGAGACTGAGAAAATATGGTATTGTTGCCGCTCACAATCGTAAATCAAACAATTCACTTCTTATGTAGATATGCAGAGTCAGAACGAAGCAAAAAAAATGGAGTCCAATGGACGTTCAACGTTAAACAAATATTAATGTAAAAAGATAGGATAAATCACAGTTTTTGCGTTTATTTCAGCAAATTAAAAAAAATTCTTTAAACAAAAGCTGTAGATATCATCAAAATACACAGTTTTTAATTCAAGAATTTTATTCTACGAGTGATGGTTTCCGAAAAAATTAGGGAAATCATGATAAAAGGAAATGGTAAAGATATTTGGTGAAGTGATATGGTAAAGGGAAGTCGAAGCTAATGGGTACCTTTATAGGTTTTTTTTAAAAATAAAAATCGATGAACCACTGATTTTCTCAGAAATTATCACGCTTGGAACAAAAAATGTGTATTTTGATGAGATATACAACTTTTGTTTGAAACATTTTTTTAATGTTTGCACATCAGCTGACATAAACCCAAGAAATTATGTTTTTTATTGTTTTTTAATTTATGTTTAGAATAAGCATTTCACTAGTTTACAAAAATTGTTAATAAAAAAATTTACAAAACCTAAAAGCAAATACATTATTTATTGTATAGGCCGTGTAGAGGTAGAATATACGTTGTACAAAGGAATGTAATTTCTATTTGTACCCAAGTTAATTCTCTGCACATTGTAACGAGCATTAAGTGAAATTATTATTTACGAAACGGAGTTTTACGAAACCACGTACAACTGTATGGGATTAATTCCCACGTTCAATTTTTCTGAAATCACGAACATGGTGCGATAAATTTCTCAGGGCACAGGTAATGCTTCTGTTTTGCGAGCTCGTTGTAGCGTATTTAAGTAATCGCATTTGATATCAGAGAACGGATCGCAGCAATTCGAGCGTGATTTTTTTCCTCAACTCCATTAGTCTCGACCGTCTAATGATCGCACGCTATTCGTCTCCTTGGGATAAATCTTGTTTTTCTGAAAAAGGTTACCGCATAAAGAAATTTCTCTTGCCAGACAAGCACGCACTGTATGAAAATATTTGTAAAGCCTCATATATTAATGTTTGTTCTGTGTTCTTCTTTCATCTTTTTCCTTGGAAGTAAAATGACCAATGAAGTGGAGATTTTAATATTGAACCGAAGGGTTGACGACTTGTGAAATAAGGTGTATACTTGCATAGAAATCTACTGAGTTCTCCAGAAATATCTGAAATCTCAAGAAAATGGCTGAATTTACCATTTAAAATAATCAACATGCGTTCTGAATGCATCTTTCCTGGAATTTAGTCAGTCTTAATATTTCAAATTGTACGTTTTGAAATAAAAATAGCAGAGTTTACAATTTGTTTAGCATAAATTACGGTTTGAAATAGTAAAACTGGCTAAATTTCAGGAAAAATGTCTTCAGAGCGCATGTTGACTATTTTAAATATAAATTAAAACATTTTCTATTTTGTCTAAAAGTCTTTAATTATTATTATTTATTATTATTATTTTAAATCTTTTAATTTTTCGCAAAGAACTTAAAAACTACTTAGTCCTTTGAAATTCTTTGAAATATCCTCAAATTGTTTACAATTACAATTACCATTACAATTACAATTACCCCCAAAATCGCTAAAAACAATTTCGAATCACTTCAAGTGACTACAAAAACATCAGAATTCAATGATTTTAAGAGATATAAAGTGTCTTCAGAAGAATTCGAATGACTTCAAATCAATGAATTGACTTCAATCTCCAAAAATTTCAAAGTTCCGTATCTTCGCCATTTTTTGGAATTTTTGAAAAATATTTATTGTTTTCACTACTAAAGGACTGATTTCACCAAATTATACGCAAATCCCATTCAAGCATCAACATTCTTGTGATCACTTGACATGGAATCCACTTTTTCTTTAAATACAGAAAGCAGATGTAATAAACTCCCATTGAGTCAGAATTGCTTAATGTATAAAAAATGTATGGCACATGACAAATGTCTTCATAATATGAAGAGTGACGAACCGCTGGTGAATTCTTGAGAAAATCAATAAAACTTGAATTTCTCCCTGAAATTTATACGCAGGTTTTAAAGCGAAATAACGCGCGACGTCAAGCGTAGGGACCATTTTAAAGTCTTTACAATTTTCCAAGAGAGACCATGTACATTTTTCCATCGCCACAGACGTTTCTTCGGTGGAATGATTTACATGGCAATATACTAACGCCTTGGTGCACACAAAAACCGCTTTGATTTATCCGCACACTTTTGCCAAGTACTGGACTTTTGCCAGGCCGGAAGGTCCATCTCACCGGAAATCATGGCCATATTTCAAAACTCCCCGCCTACTCCCCTTATCAGCCATCCCACCTTCTTTATCTCCGTGTCTTTCGTCTCGCGTCTCAAAGTAAATTTGCATAAAGTAATTTGCGGTTTACGAAATCAATTTGGATTTTCATGGTCGGCTGAACGACGCTTGCATCCGATCATAAGCAATTTTCTTCAGATCCAGATTCTTGTTTGCGCATTATCTTTACGAGAGAAACTTTCGACTAAAAAGATCTCAAACATTACGGATAAATCTGAAAATATTTAATTATGTATATACAATGTGTACCGAAAAGGAATTTCGCAGTGCATTTTTGCAGATTGCTTTTAAGTTTATCAAATAATTGAAGAGTTAAAAAATCAATTATCGAGTTTGGTGGAGTTCTTAATCTGCTAATGAGAAATTAAATCAGAAGCGCATTTATCGTTCACGTTTTTTCACTTTCTTATTTCAAAAAGTGACGAGTATTAGTAAAGAATGTTATTACCCAATGAAAGATAAAGAACGGCTTTATTAATTGTATAACCTTAAGATTTATCACAAGTCCTAAAAAGTAAATCAGAACCTCTCGAAGTATAAAAGGGAAGAAAAGTCCAGATTTAAAGGATTTTAGGGGAAATGGAGGAAATAGGGGAGCAATTGCGAGCTTTTAAGGGGATGGACCACATCAATTTTCAGCTATGAGAAATATTCGTGCGATATAAGCTTCTCAGTTCGCGTCGGTATAATTTTATTTCGCGAAAAACCTTCAAGGGCAAAGAATAAGAAAAATTGTTCACGAATTTGGAAGGTGCTGCATATTTTTTCTAAAATAAAAAATTGTGATTTTTATACTGTGAATCTGAGCACTGCTGAGGTTTCAAAATGCTTTTTAAAATATTGCATTTTTAACTATTCTTGAATACAAGCGAAAGAGAGACAAGTTTTATATGGTATTTCTGAAGAACACTCAAGGAAAACGTAATGCGAAAGAAAGCGGAAAAGATTCTGACGTCTCTAATATTTATCCTCTCTAAAAAAAAGTGGTTTAAAGAAATGTCTCGAAAATTTCGCATACATATATTATTGCTGTTGGAAACCTGAATATGGCTTTTGCATAACTTGATGTTGTAAGAAGTAAAACAAAATACATCAGGGTGGACACAAGGTTCAATTTTTCAATTTTCCTGAGATTTCTTTGACTTTTCCCTCACTTTTAAACAAACTTCCCCGACAGAAAAGTATTAAAAATTGAAAGAAATTTTAAATAATAATGCTATTGCAATTTTCCAAAAATTTTAGATAATATCACTTTAAATCTTATAAAAACCAATGAAATATTTTGAAATCCCACAAAATTCTACGGAATCTTTTAATAATATAATTTTTTTTAAATGCTTTAAAATAAATTAAAACCACTTAAAATTCCTTGCTTTGAAAATAGTTTCTTGAAAAAATCTTGAAATTCCTAAAAGTCGTAAAAAAATTCTACGAAATCCTTTCGAATTTGTTAATACATGCAATCTCTTTAAAGTTTCAATAATTCTTTTAAAATTTCTCAAAATCATTTGAAACCCTATATGAATTCCACGAAAAACTTTAAAATATTTTTTAGTTCCTTAAAATGCGTTAAACCTCTTAAAATTATTAGAAACCTATTGAAATCTTTTGAAATTTTTAAAAACATCTTTAAATTCCGCAAAATTCTACTACATAAAATATTTTAAATCCCTTAAAATTTCATACTTTCTTTAAAATATATTAAAGTTCCTTGAAATCCTTTAAAATCTAATAAGGAACTTTCAAATTCCCTAAAATGCATCAAAATCTTTAAAAACAAATATATTGAAAATACCTCTTAAAATCTCTCTCTCTCGCTCTCTCTTAAGGGCATATTCTATGAGAATATTAAAATCCATCAAAATCGCTTAAAATTCTATGAGATTCTTTAGTTTAATGAAATCTTTTAAAAATCATAAAAATCTCTTAAAATTTCATGAAATTCTTTATAACCTTTCAAAATCATTGGAAAGTTACTGTTAAATTTAAAAAAATATATAAGAGCTGTATATGTAATACGAAAAAAACAACATAGTTAACATAAATGTCAATTTCTATCTTCCCTGACAATTACTCGCATTTCCCTGACATTTCCCTGATTTCCCTGGCATCTTTGACACGAACTCCATTAAGAGTCACGTCTCAGTTGGTGACTAGACGCTTGAACGGTCTACCATACCGTAAAAAAGTCAGGGCCATATGATCAGTGTTCCCAATGGTTGCGCCTGATTGGTTGCTTTTCGCAATGGCAGCGACCTCTAGTGAATTGAAGCGAACTAGCGAAATTATCCGCTTAAGGTACTGCCCACTTTCTAGCTACGCTACTGCCAAGCTCGTGGCGCCTCTCTTTCAACCCCTAACCATCCCTCATCTAAATTTGGGAACGAATCCAGTTTCTAAGGAAGTCCGCAAACGGGCTGACTCCTAATGAGGTGCGACTGTAATCGACAGCGTGTTGGTTTAATAGTCATAAAAAGTAACGCGGCTTTCTCTCTTAAAACCTCTGGGATTAGATTTCCTGATGATATTGACTAATAAAACCGTGATGAAAAATGTTACTGCTGCGCAAAGTTATAAATCTTTTTATATCAACTTGAATTTTAATGTTATCGTTGCTATTTCAAATTTTCAACGTCATCGCAATCTTATTCCCGTCGACGTCACGCGCTTTGACCGAATGCAAAATCCCCCAAGGATGGTACTGAAGCTCGTAAAGATATGAAGGAAATTACTTTCGCGCTGTACTTTACGGTGTCTGGAGCTTCGGCATGTACATGCGTAGTACGTGGGTGTAAGGTTTATATATTCGCATTTTTATGCGCGTAAGCTCAAACCTGCACTTTAGCTCACCTAGTTGGCCACGAAGAATAGATTGAAAATGATATCAACTCCTTTACGTAAGGTTTCGCTTTATAAAGAAGTTGTGGGGAGCTCTCAAGCTCTCCGGTGGGAATTGATTCGCATGAGAGCTGAGAGGTGGGAATCGGGATTGAGACTTAAGAGAAAGGGGTGAGTGTATTGAGGAGCAAAAGAGAAGAAATGAACTAAAGATTAGGGCGCGAGAGGAGTGAGAGACAACCCTCTTCGATGGGCGCCAGCAGGGAGACATTTTAATTTACGTTCCCTCGATACTATCGTATCAAATTCTATTCCAAGAAGCGACGTCTTCAGCATTGAATTCATACTGTCATAATTTGCGATTCCAAGAAAATTCAGAAGCCTGGAATGCAGCCTTTTATCTGATTAGAGTTATACCTCGGTTCTAAGATAATTTTATTTCGATCAGACCAAAATTCGATCAAGCTTCATTATCATACGGAAATAAGGAAGACAGAATATTTAGTTCCAAGGCGTTTTGATTCAATTCATTTAAATCTGATTCAATTTCCAGTTTGCTTTCATTCAATATTATTGAATGAAAAAGTTAAGCTAACTGAGATGGCGGTGGCTAACCAAATATAAACTGAAAGCAATGCATTACAAATTCAATTTTCTATTATCAAATCAGTTTATTTCTTGAATGTAGTAAGTATTTATTGCCCCGAAGTTAAGAAAACGAAGCAAACGCTGCTGGCTAGTTTGGTAATTATAATTTTTTTATCTGTTTAATCATGGTTTGTATGTTCATATGAATTTCAACGTGTCAACACTACTTCAATATTTTGCGAGGTTCGAGGCAGTGATAACATTTCGCCCCGCGCTCTTGCATAATTTATACAGTAAAATAAGCCCCTGGGTTTGAAACTTAAAGTGCAAAGTGTGGAAGACAGACTCCTTCTATTTTTCTCGACTTTTCAACAACATGAAGATAGTTATTTAATGATTTGGATAAACAGCCGAAAAGAGTCCGCCTCCAATTTCTTTGAAACTGCGTATAGTGGAAATTGACGACTAGTCGATTTTCATGATGCAACCATGAAAAAACAATTTTAAAAATCATGGTTTTTTGCGTTTATCTCAACTAATATGTAAAATTTTTAAAATGATTCAAACAAAAGTTTTATATCTCATCGACATACATATTTTTGTTTCAAGTATTTTTTTCTACGAGTAATAGTTTCGGAGAAAATCAGTGGTCTATCTATTTTTATTAAACAAAAAACCATAAATATACATCCATTAGTTTTGACATCCATTTAAAATTTCCCTTTACTATGATTTCCGTTTAGTGTTTCTCTTTACTAGGTCCTTTTCCTATGATTTCCTTTTACCATTTTCCTTTACGATGACTTCACTTTACCATATTCATCGATTATTAAAAAGAAAACCCATAAACAAAAAGATAATTATTACAAAGGGAAATCATGGAAAATGGAAATGGTAAAGGAAAACGGTGAAGGGAAATGGAAAATAAAAACTCTAAAGGGATATCGTAAAGAGAAATGGTGAAGAAAAATGGTAAAGGGAAATGGCTAAGGGAAATCATAGTGAAAGGAAATAGCAAAGGAAAATGGTAAAAGGACATAATAAATGGAAATGGTAAAAGGAAGTAGTATGGTAAAGGGATCTGGTAAAGGGAAACGATTAACGGAAACCATATTGTAGAGAAATGGTAAAGGGAATTCGAAAGGGTAATCATATTAAAAGAAAATGGTAAAGGAACATGGTAACGGGGAATGGTAAAGGGAAACGGTGAAGAGAAATGGTCAAGAAAAATTCTAAAGGAATATCGTAAACCAGAAATGGCAAAGGAAAATGGTAAAAGGAAATAATAAGAGGAAATGGTAAAGAAAAATAGTAAAGGGATATCGTAAAGGGAAATGGCAAAGGAAAATGGTAAAAGGAAATAATAAAGGAATAAGGTAAAGGGAAATTGTAAACGAAAATGGCAAAGGGAAATGGTACAGAAATATCGTAAAGCGATATGGTAGAGGGAAATGGAAAAGAGAAATCAAAGTAAAGGGAAATAGAAAAGGGATATAGTAACGGGGAATCATAGTGTAGGGAAATGGTAGAGAGATATCATGGTAAAGGGATATGGTAAAGGGACCTGGTAAAGGAAAACGGTTAAAGAAAATCATAGAAAAGGGAAATGGAAAAAGAAAATTCGAAAAGGGACCAGGTATAGGGAAACGCGGTTATTGGAAATCATATTAAAGGGAATTCATCATAAAGGGGATATGATAAAGGGATATGGTAAAGGGAAATGGTAAAGGAAAATTGTAAACGGAAATGGTAGAGGGAAGTGGCAAAGGGGAATGATAAAGAGATATCTTAAAGGGATATAGTAGAGGGAAATGTCAAAGGGAATATGGTAAAGGAAAATGGAAAAGGGAAATGGTAAAGGGAAACGTTAAAGGGAAATAATAAACTGAAATCGTAAAGAAAAATGGTAAAAGGGATATGGTGAAGGGACCTGGTAAAGGGAAACACAGTGTCAAGGAAATCGAGATGGACACTTTTAGGAAGTACATTTAATTATTGTTATTACGCGTAAGAGCTACTTAATACAGCTGCGAAGAATAAAATCAATATTTCAGCAAAGTAAAACCCATTGAATATGAACCCCTGAAAATTAGTATCTAGATGAGAGGATAACGAGCGTAATTTCGCTGTATTAATTTGAGTCATGTACTTTATCGTCCAATTTCCAGAAGTACTACTACCTACTACGCTTATTTTCTTTCTTCGTGGGGGGTCGCGGTTGAGATTAGGATCCTCTCGTTAGGGTAACGACCCCCCAACCGAAGGGATTAAGCAGAAGATACGTCGAAGCTATTATCTTGCATCGTTCTTGTTTCGTGTATTTTCATTTGTATCCTTGACCGGATTAGCGGTGGCTGTCGCATCGCTTCGTTAGAAAGGATCATTATATCTATATATATATATATATATATATATATGTACATTGTACATGTATAAAGTATATACGTATACATTGTACTCCCGCGTAAACTCAACGGGTCGACCAGCGCGCCATTAACTGTGTCAATATTTACTTATCCCTGGTATTATTTCTGCTCCAGAAAGTAGTAAGCTTGTCGCAAAATGCCTAAGTGCTTCGCAAATACATAATCTGAATACTTGGGAAATCGTAGTTGTTTTTTTTCTTTGCATGGTGAATCTGTAGATACAGATAAAAGTTTTTGGGTCGGTTTGGGGTAAACAGGAAGTCAAATGTAAGGACGAAATCTTTTCTGGAGGGTGAGAAGCCAAATATAGAGGATCTAAGATTAGGTTCCAAATAGAGTGGATATTGTTTTTATAGCGAAGAGTATTCGTTCTATTTCCCTAATAGCCATCATGAAAAAATAATTTCAGTTTCTAACACAAGTAATTTCATGGCCGCTAAGAGTGGGAGTGCCGAAAGGGGAAGAGAAACAGACCCAACATTTTCTCTCTCACTCCTACAGTATGTCCACTCACCGAGGTGCAATTCACGCGACTTCGGTTTTGGATTTTCTTGTTTCGCGCTCTTGCGATATTTCTTCTTCTCTTTTAAACGAAAATCTCATCTGCAGTGCAAGGCAAAGAAAAGCTGAGCAATCAGACATTTGACGAGAGACATAAACTCGCGTAATCGGACGTCGGAAATACTTTTAGGATAAGCTCATGCTCTTGGGGAGAATGGTGAGCGAATAAAAGAAGCGCTTCTCGTTTTTCGTGGTACCGTTCTCTAATGTACTGACGGTATAAAGTACAGGCGAATCCCAGGATGCCGTAAAGTTCCATCAGTACATCCTTGTTTGGACAAGAGTCCTTCGAGGGTAAGGAAGATTTGGAAGGTTCGACTTTAAGGGTAAAGTCTGCCGTGGATGGGTGGTGGATGAGAAACAGTGTGGGTGGGAAAAGAGAATGAAGAGTAGGGAGGGCGAGAAAGGATATAGTAGAAGAGAAACTGAGATGAGAAAGTGAGATGTGAGCGAGAGAGAGAGAGATATGAGAGGGAAGATTTGAACTGTGTCGTGGATTTGATCATCAGAAAGTCGAGATCAGGATGAGGAAGCGAAACCGGGGTTGATGGAAATATAGAAAGCAGTGGCTAGACTTCATCCCTATAAAGGATATGACAGGTGATGTGGCGAAACTTTGCAACTTCACGCTTGCCATGTTGATGTAAATATTTGAAACGCCCCAGGAACCGTAAAGACGAGAGTGATGCGTCGTTAAACATTCACTTCGCCTTTAGATACCTCACTCGGTAGCATTATATAAAAAAATTCGCAAATACGGTACAAACAATTTTTGTTTTGTTTTTTGTTCTGTTATTATTTTCATTTTAGCGAGATTTTCTACTGCCCGATGATGAAGGATTGAAATATAAAATAAGTGACAAATAATTATTTCAGCGAACAATTAAGTCTAGACGAGAGGTTAAGTAAGGAGCAAAGTGCCCTTTTAGTTCGTTACGTTTCTTTTCCGATGTTTTGTTGACTCGTAGAAATGGTGAATTTTTATGGTGTTTCACGAACCGTCAAGCATTCTTTTCTCATAACATACCTTTTCCTTTCTAGCAAGGAAAAGATTTTCAAAGCGCTTATTTTCGTATTTGCCAATCTTCCATTGTTCCTCTTTGTTCAGGAAACAACCCTTCGCACGATGCTCACCTTAAAGTTATGCAGATTTCAGGCATAACTGGGAAATGGAACCCAAATTGAAATTTCATCCTTTGTTCTCTGTTCCTTATTTTTTGAACGTTTGTATGACAAGGACCAATATAATAATAGCCAGCTTTTGGTTCAGAGAGGAGGTAATCGAGACATCAAGGGTACAGTTAGAGAACTTGAACGAAACTCAACACCAGAATCCTTACTGCGGCCAGGGAAGACCGACGATAAACGAAGTTATACACCATTTTGATATATTAATTACTGACCAAGAAGTATATTAGTTTATAAATATTTGAAAATGATATACTTGCTTCTTTTATGCGACAATATTTCCATGTTACTTTGCAAAATGGCTTACATACCTGAAACAAACAAAAATGTTTTAATTAGTTGAATATTTATACTGCAAATGTAATAACTGTTCATTAAATTCGAGAGATTATAATCAACCTTAAAAAAGCAGGATATATATTTATAGTCTGTTTATAATGCGTGAAAATAAATTCAATTTATTTGTAAAAGAGCAGCTGGACTACCTATCTCCACAAAAGCGATTTAGTTTTACAAATTCTATTATTTCCTTGGCTGAATAATGGAAGTAGAGCATATTTTTAGCAGTTGAAAAGCTGATTTGCACATCTATGATTTTGCGGAATGCCATACTGGGTTCAATGGGAATTGCACGCTCATCGCACCGGAGGAACTTGGAAAGTGGTATAATCACCAGGGAATTTGTTTTATTCAACAGCATTTTTTCCCCTGGCGTGATCGATCAGGCTCTCTAACTTTTGGTGGTAATCTAACCGCATTTTGTGGACAGATTCGTGTAAGCTGATCGATGGAGGCTGAGTTTGCAGAGATATAGAATTATTTTATCCCTCGAGATCATGTTAAAAGCTGACGGACAAGTGATCCGTAACGGGTCACGACAGACCAGCCAACCCCTCAGTGATAATGAATTGAAATGCCTCCAAAGATGGGGCACTCCAACAGAACTTTCTTCTTCTGGGATTTTCCAGTGAGGGATCATTCGAAGCGATAACGCTTCTTGATTTCGGACATAATAATAATTTCTCCGAATTCTTCAGAGCGCCTTTAATCTCAGTACTTCTAATCAGGGGTTCTTTTATCTGCTTTTGCCACTTGAATTTTCAGTCAGTCGGTTTTAAATATCTGGTATAGGTATAAAAAATAGTAGGGTATATAGAATACTTTTTTGTCGTTCATACTTCATAGGGTACCTCATTTTATAAAAATTAGATAGTTTTTGTAATATCAGGAATCCCAAAACTGGGATTCTTTTCCATAAAAAAATTGATTTTAAATTAAATATTTCAATTTTCGTATAAATCAAAAGAATTAAAAATAATACTAAAGGGATCAAAAGATTTATCAAAAAATAAAGTCGGATTTAGTTAAATTCAAGGTGAATTCAGTAAAACTTCAGATAAATTCATCAAAAGATCAATTCAAAATAATTCTACGTTAACTGAAGAAAATTTAAGTGAATTTAAAATGATTTTGAACGATTTTTTTTTGCAATTAACAGGATTTCAAGATCATGTGAATTACTTTAAAGAATTTTAAGGAAATTATAGGAATTAAAAAAGATCTAAAAAGTTTCTACCAACTTTTAATTGATATAAAACAATTACAAGGTATTTCAAGTGATTTTGAAATTTTAAAGAATTCGAAAAGATTTCGAAAGAAATTTTAAGAGATTTTATAAGATTTGAACACATTTTTAACAAAATAATTTCAAGATATTTATTAATTTCAGACAATTTAAAAGAGTTCAAGAGATTTCAAGCGATTTTAAGAAATTTTAAGGAAATTGAAAACTTTTCAAGAGATTTAAAAAAATTGAAAGTATCAAATAAAAATATTTTTAGCTTTCAAGGATTATGAATTTCCTATTATTATTGTAATTGTCCGAAAAAGTTTTGTGTTGAAATTTTCTACGAAAAAAGGTGATTTTCAACAAAGTAGTTCAATTTGCAAAAAAAAATAGAAGTGTTGAATTTTCAAACAAGAAAAATAATTTTCTATAAGAAAAAAACTACAGTCATTAAAGCACCTATTATCATCAAAACAAAGTTTCCTCTACGAAGAAGCAAAAGATAAAAAGGTGAACAAAATTTGGCTCAAAGCAAAAAATTGAAAACTTTTCAAGCGATTTAAAAAAATCACTAGGAATTTGAAAGGATTTTAATGGTTTTATGTAAGCATTTCAAAAGAATTCAAAAGATTAAAAAAAATTGCAAGTATTAAATAAAAATATTTTCAATATTATGAATTTCTTATTATTTTATAATGATCCGAAAAAATGTTGTCAAACCGGAGATGATCCGTACTTATTCTACAATACTAATTTCAATAATTTTTCAGATGATTCAACTTTACCAATTGACCAAAGTGAAAAGTGAAAAGGTACCAAATTCCTGAAATAGGTGAATACGAGACGACTTGTGATGATTGAAATTAATGAATTTTTAACTAAATATTTGTTTTTCAACCAAAAAGATGGATATAGTTGAATTTCCACCCACATAAATGGGAAAAATAGGCATTTTCTTGAAAACAGGAGAAAAAAAATGAATCCTTGAAAAGGGTAAAATGGGAAAGGGGAGAGAAGTTTGTGAAGCCTGGAATGGATTTTGTTTAAATTTAAAGAGAATTTTACACTATTGAGTGAAAATAGGGTACTTTAGGGACTAAATCTTGAAAATAGGGGACATTAGGGGCCTCAGTTGAATATATATGTAGTTTTTAGCACTGGAGGAAATGGTTCGCTGTCAACAATTCCTACTGTCTCACGAAAATTGGTGGAGGATGACAATTGCTTTATGAGTTGAAGCCCGGTGGTATTCCGTGAAGTAGTGATTACACGAATCGGTGATTCAAAATCATCGTCGGCTTCCTGAGGGACAAGAGAACCGCAGACCATGACACTTTCCAGAGAGTGAGTTTCGTTTCCGGTGAAGACAGTAGACTAGACGCCTTTGAAAGAACTTTATTAAGTGTGAAATATTTCTAGACTGTGATGTAAAATTTGATTTAATTGTAAAAGGAAAACAGAGAGATTCAAATAAAAAGTATAAGGTGTTTAGTTAATGTAGCGTGTTGAAAATAATGATCTTAATAAGTTTGTTTAGGTCGACGATTCGAAGAAGTCCCTTGAACAACCTGCATCTAACGTTGCTCAGGGGACTCGTTTTTCTTAATCCCTAGTCATAAATTTTCCCTAATTTTGAGTACATCCAGGTCGTTTGAATTTACCCCTTTATAGCTTTTGAACTTTCAAACCTATTTACGTACTGCTTAGATGTTAAACATGAAGGAAATAGAAGCTTGTTGAACTCAAGCAACTTAATTGGATTAAAATTGGAATAACTAAATGTAATTTAAAAAGAATCTTATTACGTCCAAGTGTGAAGTTCTATAAAATTTTTAATATCGCCGACCCTCATTGAAATCCTAAAGGAATTCGAACCATGAGAAGTACTTAAGCAGGGATGTTTCACCCTCGTTAGCAGTGTGATTCATCATTTGTGGAAGACATCACAAGGGCTTAAATAGGGTGTAGAAATTTCACATGGGGCCAATGAGGTCGCTGAACGTCAGGCTCCGTTGCCGAAGAGAACCTGCTGCTCTGGTTGGTTGGCTCAGTTGGCCCACTCTTCGGTGACTAACCCTCTTTGGTATTCCGCGGCGGAAATATAAACACGGTTGGTAGTCCAATTGCAAATGTTGAAAAAATAAATGTTTGTATAATTTCATGGTCTGTCACGGATAGATTGTTAAGATAGGGTTGAATAGCTTCCACTGGTTTCCTCGTTTTATGGTAGACTTTTTCTTTTGCTATACTTTAAAAATACAGAGTAGTCTGCTTGTGAGAGAGTTGACTTCATTAAGTCTTCAAGGTAATTGAAGACCGCTTAAATTGAACTCGAACAGCTTCCTTCAAACTCAGGCACTGACTGCAGCGACTCTGCTGAACTAACGCTTCTCGAGTTTCAGATTATCCCTCTGGAAAGCTTTTCAGAACAGGTGCATTGACCGGCGAGTAAACTTGATTCATTTCGCAACTCACCTTAATCCCATTGAGCTCGGTCGTCGAGTACGGTTCTTTTAGAGTTCGCCGAGCGGCAACCAAACTTCTTAATCGAGAGGAAGTCAATTATCCCACTGCCTTCAAATTTCACTGTCTGTACTTTCATCCAAATGTGAAATTCAAATGAGGAAAATATAATTATACAAAGCAGTTGCCTCTCAACTGTTTTACGCGTTTCTATTTTTAGTTTTCATTCCATTTCTTGAACAAACTCCCTGACATTTTCATCTATTTATTTTATCACCATCCGCGGAAAGAAAAATAAACCTGGTCAAGTTTAATGTCTGCTAAATTTGCTAGATTACTTATAATAGCAAAAAAAAACAAAGTTTCGATCCTTATCCTTATCTTGTAACATCATAAACATGCTATATGTATTATGTATATAAAGTAAACTTGTAAATCCGGTCCATTAAGAGAAATTAACAGGTACTTCATCATGTTTGTAATAATAAAATAAACAAAAACTGTTTTGAATCTAGTAAAACAAGAACATTTAGGATCTGTTAAAACTGGTTTGATCATAAATTATATATTTTATTTTTTCCTTATATTTTGTGTACCAGAAGTTTTGAACTTTCAAATGAACTGAAATATTTTTTCCTAGTTCTATTTTATATCCAGAAATATTGTTCCAAATAAAAGTAAAATAAGATACAAAAATGCGTTCATTTGAACGTTCACAACTTTGCAGCCATTATATTTTTACACACTAAAAAAAATTCTAATTAAAGTTACTAGATGCTTTTGTTTAAAAAATGTCTAATTATGCTAAATCACATTTTTGTTAATATTACTAGAAAAAAAAAAGATTTTATGGTATTTTAGGGAATTTAAAAATCTCTCTTGAAATTCCTTTAAGTCCTTTAAAGTCTCTTTCAATCTCTTAAAATCGTTCGAAATCACTTCAAATTCTATAAAATGAAAAGAAATTCCTTAAAATAGAACCAATACATTAAAAAAATTTTAAGGAATTTGAAAACTTTTCAAGTGATTTAGAAAAATTACTAGGAATTTAAAAAATTGAATGTTATTATTTTAATTATCCAGAAAAGTTTTTTCAAACCGAAAATGACCATTAATTATTCTATAATACTAATGTCAAAGTGATTCAACTTCACCAATTGAAGAAAATTGAAAAAAGTAAAAAATTTCCAGAGTAGGTGTATTTGAAAAGAGATTGTATTATATAAGTTGAAGATATAGTTGAATTTCCAACCAAATAAATATTGGGAAAATGGGGAACTCGGGAAAAGAATTGTGAATCCTGTAATCTGTCGATTTTGTATAAATATAGAGAAAATTATACACTTTTCAATGAAAATAGGGTACTTTAGGGACTAAATCTTGAAAACAGGGGACATTAGGGACCGCAGCTGTAAAAGCTGGAATAAACAACCCAAACCATGTAATCGTTATCTTAATTGAATGTCATAAAATGAAAGGTCTGGTTTTTAAAGGTCAGACCAACGTTTTATATTGCGGAATCGGCTGATTTCTTGGGATAGGGACTTCTTTTAGTTCCGGGTAAGGACCGGAAAGAGAAGGAGAGTTTCACCCATCCACTGTACACGACAAGAGGATGGATTTGAGTTTAGAAAGGACGGGAGTATAATTGGGAGGGAAAGCATTGTGCTCGCGTTCCCTTTTCTTTGTTGAATCAAGGCATTACAGCAGTGTTCACTGGCAATGTTGCCAACGGGGCGGACCTATTGTGACTTATGCCACCCTCTTCAAAAGTCCAATGTCCGTTTTCAGCTTGTTATTTGTTTCCAAACTTAAAATACACATACAATACGACATGGATCAAGGAGGAAGGAGAATTCGCTTCCTTAGATAGATCCCTCCTAGTTTCCTTTGTAAAAGCTCCCAATACTACAAATCCCAAAACATACTACAACCCTAATCGAGTTTTTCGTACAAACGAATTGTGTTTGTCGAGGGGTGCATACCTCATGCAAACGGTGGTCTCAAATGATATTGCAATAATAAGAAATCATCTGTAATCATTTGAAATCACTTGTAGACTGAGATTAGGTATCGAAATAAATCAAGCGTTCAATTTTACATGAATCACACACTTGGGTGAATAATTGCAGTTAATAATTTTCTCATTAATAGGAGCTAGATTCCTCATGTATTTCAAAGGCAGCTGTAGGTTACGCGATATGCATATTGCATACAAATGGGACGAAGTGAATATATTCGATCAGTCATGCGTGCGAAGTGGTACAATTATGGACGCTCATAGCAATGCGCATAATGAAACCGAGCCCTTCATCTCTAGGGGATGAATGTGGACGGAGGTCTCCCGAAAACGACAGTGAGTCCCAGATGATCAGCTATGGTCGTATATTTGTTCCTGTCCATCAAAACTGTCCAAGTTGTGAAGGCCGTGGAAGGCAAGGGGAGTTAGTATCGACTTAGGGCACTTTTCCTCTGGATCTAGCGCTTGGCTCGTGTCTGACTCAAGCCCAGTCTAATCCACTTGAAAGCCAGAAGGACTCTTGCAAAGCCAACTTGTATGGTTGGGACATCGAAATCGATTTATCTTATTCTGTCAGCTCACCTTTTTAATATAAATCGCAATTTTCATAAATGCCGAGGCCAAACTATATGTACTTTTTAATCTAAATAAGAAAATAACGAAATTAGTGTGACTTTGTCATTAGGAGGTTGATTGGTGATGTAAAAATTGTTACTTGTTGAAGGAAATTTACTAAATAAAGCAGTTAAGTTAAAAAGGCATTCCCGAGCTAAGCTCAGACTTATTAAATCTTTATCGTGCAGCTACGCGCGGCAGTCGGGAAGAAAATACAAATTTGCGCGATTAATAATAATTGCTGCTTAAACAGGGAAGAGGCTAGATAAGAAAGCGGCGTTTATATTAAAACAAGCATGAGCAACCGCGAGAGCCATTAGCGGTAACCAAGGATGATTTATAAATGTTAGATCTCCCAACGAATATTAAAAGAAACCCAAATGGTGCATTTAAGCGACACTGAAAAAAAAAAGGTTCTTTGAATCAAAAAATATTTCTTTGATTCAAATAAATGGTCGATTAGAATATGTCCGAAGAAATATTTCTTTCATTGAAAGATATATTTTTCTTCTGTCAAAGGTATATAATTATTAAAACAAAGAAAAGTTTATTCGACATGATTTGACATTCTTTAAACAAGAGAAATGTGCTATTAAGTTTAACGAGGGAAGGTCTTCAGGTGATTAGCGCCGAGACGATTATAACCGGTGAAAAACTATTCGTTGAGATACCCACAACAAAATTCAATCAATCCTAGCCCCTACTTTATTGATATTTTTCCACGCCAATTTTACAAAATGTTTTATAATTAAATAAATTTCCGAAAAAGGAAACCCTGAGGTTTTATTTAAATTCCGTATGCTTATGTTTTTTGACGCGCTGATTACGAATATGATGGTAAAATATTGCAAAAAAGCGACTTTCATGGTAAAACCATGAAAAAAAACCATAAAAAATCATAGTTTTTTGCGTTTATCTCCATCAAGCATTTGTTTCTACGAGTGATAGTTTTCCAGAAAATCAGTGACACCGATTTTCATAAATTTCTCTTTACCATGACTTTCCTTTGCAATAATTTCTCTTTACTATGATTTCAGTCTTATCAATAATTTTCCTTTACAATGACTTTATTGTACAATGATTTCCCTTTACAATTTTCATTGCAAATCATTGTAAAGTAAAATCATGGTAAATCGAAATTTCAAAAAGGGAAATGGTAAAAGGAAATGGTAAAGGAATATGGTAAACGGAAATGGCAAAGGGATATCATGGTAAAAGGAAATGGTAAAG
>JAUESI010000036.1:5304391-5317271 GCA_032275145.1 Synergus laeviventris
AAAATAATCATTACATACAAGTAAATATATTTTTCGGTTAAAGTCGAAGTTTTTTTGATACAATAGTATCTATTTCATAGTTTAAAAGAACTTTTGTATAAAAGAAAAAGAATATTTCTTTGAATCAAAAAATCTTTTTTTTTCAGTGTACAGAAAGATACTTTATATAATGTTAATATCTTTCTTTTATATTTAAAAAAATATGAGATACAAAAAGAAAATATGGAATTCATTCTAAAATTCCAACGACATTTTGCCTAGAAGTTATAGTTGCAATGTTATCAGTATATGAATCCCCATTGTACATGCAGCCATATAATACCGATGGCAGCTATTGCACGTGACGATATTCTGAGTGCTTTAGGTGGTAACGTGCTAGGATGTAACAATAACATTTCGCACGAGCGAATACTGCTTTCATCGGCGGATGTGAACTTCATTGAATTACACTCAGCATGTACAGGAGTTTGCGCACCTCCATAGTCATGTGGTTTGAACAGACAAGAGCAGTCGTGGCTCAGTTGGACATCGCATGGAAACCAATACTCGAATCAGTTACATGATACTCTGATCAGTAGCGTTTTATTATTCCTGTTATCTGATCCTGACATTCGAAACGAGCCAGAAACTCGCAAAGCCATTTTTTTTTACTTTTGTGGAGATCAAATTATAACAAAATTTTACTGCGCATTAAAAAACCCCCTTGCAGAGGGTTTCTAATTGAAGAGCGTCTTGATGAAATTTTTTAATTTATGATAGGTATTGAAGATTTTTATGTGGAATTATATCGGATATTTTTCTGTTGCTCATAGGTTATGAAAATTTAAGGTCAATTCAAAATTATTCTACATGAAGTGAAGAAAATGGGGGTAAACTACCCCAAAAGATGTTATGATTATAAAAGAAAATAACCATCTTGTAGCTAGACTGTTCAAAAAAATTTATTTCAACACAATATATGAAATTTCAGGATGTTGAAATTTAGTCGGTATTAGATTTTCGTGGTGCAAAAAATCTTTACGTTTTAAACATTTTTTGAAAGAGCACCCCGATTGTACTTTATTTTTCAGAAATATAATAAAATTCAGTTAAAACTTATAAATTAATTTCTCATGAAAATGCAAAAACACGTAAACTTTATTTTATTATCGCGTGCAATATATATTTTTTCCAGATTTTTTGAGTTGATATCATGCCCGTTTGTACATTTTTTGTATAGTTAAAAATTATTGTGGAGTAGTACTTTCCCCAAATAATAGATAAACATGCAACAAAATTTAACTATACTTTTTTCTATTTTATAAAAATCTTATTTAACGATCGTTTATTCATAACAGATGAGATATACGCCAAAATTAGAGTGATTAAACATGGAAAGTGGATAGTTGGAGAGAGTATATGCCAAGCATCGTAATTACTTATTCCTTTTGTGCTCACAGGTACCATTACGGTGGCTCTCTAAAGATTTTAAGGGGATGATTCCAACACAGATATCAAGTATATCCCCATGAATGTGCTCGCTGGTTCCGGAATCTGTTATGGAACATTAAGTTTAACGTCGACGTGTGCGCGTGAAACGATCACTGCAGACGAGGAAGCGCGTGATCGTAATCTAGCTTCATCCGCCTATAGAGGCTGATCGGTCCTGAGTTAAGGAGAACTTAAAAGTTAAAGCCCAGACATGCACCTGAAGAAACTAATTTCAAGAAATGACGTAAATTTTACCCCCGATGGCACTAAAATTCGAATTAAGGTTCTGCAATCGATCAAACTATCAAACTGTTGTGGAACTTCTTTGGTGTCCATAAAAATAAATTGAGTTTTGATAATCAAAAATGCAGTAAGGTACTTTTAGCGACTGTAACACACACTTTTCCAGCCTCTCATCATGAATATTTCAACTTAAGTGAAACATTTAGAATATTTTTCCCTTAAAATCAAAAGTCAAGAGAGAAGCCGAGACCATTTGTCAATTTAGAACTGTCTGAAGAGATCCAAGGCTCGACAGGCAAGCCATTAATGGGATTCTTCCTTGAGCATCTTAAATAATTATGAACTCTAATCTAATAAAAAGTTAAAGGCCCTGTAAAAGGCAGTTACACTGCGAGTGATGGAAGCCGAGGAAAATAGGAACTGCGGAACTTTTGGAGAGAAATGAAGATAAAGTTACGTTGCAAAAATGAGTGAAAAGGTCAAAGAAAATAGCATACGAAAAGAGATTTTGATGAATGAAGCCAGCGACGTGAAACCTTTTTCGTCCTGCGAGCGACAAAAGACCGACGCAGTTTGCACGGAATAAATAATAAAATTCTTTGTGAAATTACTTGATTGCAAACGTTGCCCTTTGAGTCCTGAGAAAAGACTCAAGCATGTTCGTAAATTTAAAAATAACAGAATTTCATTTAAGTTACTGGCCGGACTAAAAGAATACAATTCATTTGAGAAAACCATTCGAAACTCTCTTGTAGTAACTTCCACCCTAGAGTAAAGATCACTCTCTTGGTACTCGCAAAACCATTTATAGTGTCAGTGACCAAGTAGTAACCCTGAACCATAAGACAATTTACGCGTTGAAGGGAACAGAGTGTCGAAGATATCGGAACGCCATTTAGCGTTTGTGTTTATGGGGAGTGGAAAAAGAGAACGAAGGAAAAACATAATCGAGCAGATGAGTCGCTGGGGTCGCGAGAGTGATTCTATAAATCACCTAAAATAACTTGCAATCCCAAGGAACAATGCGTTGAGACACAGTAAACTTTGGAATATTTTTTCAATCCAATAACCGGGATCTCACCTTGGCTTTAATCTGCAACATCTTTTTTTTCAATGGATTCACCCCTTTCAAGGGAATAAATTAAATCAGCCCTCGTGAAGCCCCTTTGCTTGCTAAGAAAATTCACAGTGCGTAAGCGTCTCGTCGATGCCTTGATGTACGTTTACAATTCATCGAAGTCTTGGCGACAAGGGTGCGAAAAGGGGTTTGAAACCCGGGAATAAAATTAGCGCAAAACAGCATTGTTTAAAGTTAGCGGCGCCAGAGTGAAGCGTTTAACGGGGGCATAATTGAGAACGATATTAAACGAAGCCGTAGTTGTCACAGTGGACGTTTACGTGATTATACGTTCCTCTAAATTCCTCCCTCTCGTTTCTTCCCTTTGTTTCCGGCGCTGCTCGGATAAATGAACGCGCCCCACGTGGTCCTCACTATCACCAATCTAGTCGCCGGTGCGAAATTACTTCGCGAGAAGAAGACCCTCAAACGTTCAGAAAACATCGAGAGTCATGGTGGAAGCAGCTTTAAAAGGCTTCCTCTATCATTTCAAAATTACACAACAGTTATAGCGCTGGTCGCCCGACAGGCTTGATTTAAGGCCGAAGTCCCACCTCAAGAATCGTTTGTTGGCTCAAAGAACTATCATGATGTAAAAGTTCAAAAACAATTTATTACGCTTGCACATTTTCCGAGTGAAAAGTAACAAGCAATCCGTGTGAACCTACACCGAGAAAACAAGGAGACTCCTGGCTAGAAGTAAGTTGAGTGCATGCATGCACACTGAACACGTTGGAGCAGGTAGATAATATGCAGAAGGTATGTAGCTTGGTGCACAGTCGGGGTGCTATTTATTGCCATCGATAAATCCCCACTGCTGTATGGTTATCGTGCACGACTAATTATAAATCTCCTTACAATCGCAAAGACGATTACGTGCCATTGTACCTTTGTGCACGCGCTGCCAATGAGAGCAGCTGTCAAGGAAGAAAGACTATCCATCGCACTGATTATCGCTTTCCTTGTGCAATCATGACGCTGCATTCCACAATTGACGTGTCACTGTAACTTGTTTATCAGCATATATCATTCCTCACATTCAAAAGTCCAGTGGTACTAATTATTTATTATGCTGTTGGACTCCCTTGTTGGCTGGGAATCAGTCAGGTGTGTATAATTCAATTTGCGGTATTCAAAGCCAGCATTGTTGAAGAATGCTACTGTAGTAGCGTTCATTTATAAGGATCCTCATCAATAAGTAATATCTTCATTAATGATGCATGTATACTAATACATGTATATAAATACTGAATTTTCAATCATGATTTAATTTCAGCCGATGTTCGAACTAAGGTAGGAGGTGCCACGACACGATGCAACAGCTAATTAGGTGTTAATTAAAAGAAAAACATAGAACACACTTTAGTTAAGAAAAATAAATACTAGTCGTTTATGAAATCATCTCTACTTATTTATGACCAATGTTAAATATTACAAATGGTAATTAACCTGTTAACTTCTAGGACTGAAAATTGAGACATCCTCTGATAAGTATCATCAACTACGATAGGCATCGAATTATCGCGCAGAATACCGTCTCCCTAATTTATCACCCTTCGGGAAACAGGGTGCAGTCAGTCTAATTAATCACTTTACACTTGTGTGTAATTACACGTTTCATGGTGTTCATTGATCTCACGCAGCGATTCTCGGTAATAACAGATATTGCCGATTGGAAATGTATCGAATACTTCGTCCGAGGTGTCAGCAATAGTTATTACACTTCTACTTAAATGAATTAGGAACCAATTCCACGTCCATGAGAGTCAATATGTAAGGATATCATTTGCGCTATTGAAACACATATATATATATATATATATATGGTATATATTGAAATACATATATTGAAATACATATATTGAGAGGATATTGTCAATTTGAATAGCGAATTATCAGACCTTCGATAGTAATCAACAGTTATGTTGACCTATTATTGAATGAATAGTTACTTGATTATTGACTCGTAGTATTAAAGGCATGTCAAAGAAGTGAAAACACCAATTTTTAATCTCAGTGGGTTCTATGACCCAGGTTATTAACAATCAGCTTCTCCCTAGTTTGCAATTCTTTTGCACAAAAGAATCTTTCATTACTTTCCGGGAAAAAAAGCAATATACAAAGAATAAATACACGTATGCTCAACAGCAGCGGCTTTTGTCTTCACCACGTGCATCGAACTTCGTGCTCCGTGTGCGTCCCTTATAGTGAAGGTTGGGGTGCGGAACAAGCTGAAGTGCAAGGAAACAATAGAAGGAAGATAAGGAGTACGGAGGTTGTTCAAAAGCAAGGTTATTTCCGTAAACGTACATTGTATCATTCCATCATGTCATGTTTGCTCAAATGTATTTCCGACAGGTAAAGAATCTTGTACTAGAGACGTGAATTCCGCAATCTTCTCTCAAAATGTGGTGTAATGAAATGTCCTGAAAATCTCGCATGAATGTTGTTTCAAACCTGATTGGTTTTTGAATCCCTTGAAGTTGTAAGAAGTAAGACAAGATAATCTGTTGGTTTGCTAGTTACTTAAATTATTATTTTCTTGTAGTCTTATATTCGTTTAAATGATATCTTGTTTTGTTCCGCCTTTGATTTACTATTTAAAATGAAATTAGCATGCTGCAATTAGCTCTTAGATTTATGGGAGCGGATAAGACAGTGTTGCTTTCGAAAGGCAGCGAAAGCTTTACAATGTGTTGCACATGCGCATTAACGCTCAGAGCGACGATGAATCGAGAATTTTATGAGTTACAGATTGCGTTGGTAATAAACTAAAACGGTAACTTTGCCGATGGAATCGCTGCTACCATTACCATTAACAACTGTAACGCTGCCAGTTAACGTCAAAAACCGGGCCAAGTAGCTGAGAAGAAGTGAATTAACGCATGATATCGCGCCTGCTATTTCAATAGTTTATGAACTTTATCTATCGAGTAGATAACTGGCCTTTGGACGACCTTGTTATTCATAAAGTTAATACTGTGCGTGATTACACAGAACTCGTGTGCTTATCTTTAAAATCATCGTTTTAATCTGTGGTTGTGGATATAAAATGCTGTATAATTCATCACTGAATTTCATCTTATTTTTAAGATCTTGGATGCAAGCTGGAAAATAATAAAATTCCTTTTTTCCGGTCACCGGATTTGTCTGAGTGTTGATTGAACCGAAACGGATATGAGGATGTCTGGAGCCTCTGGACAGTCTCATAGAAACTTTCGAAGGGGATGAAAATGAGAGAGCAAAATGAGAGAGCAAAATGAGAAGAATGAAGAAGTGTAAAGAACAAGCAGATGGCGAGGAACGATAATGTCCAGCTCTAAGCGTTTCTTCGAGTTGCTCTCACTACACATTTGCAGGACCTTAACGATCCCCGCAACAATTATTTGTTCCAAGCAATGTGTAAATTACTGACAATTGACTCGAGGGAAGTAAAAAAGAACTAAAAACCCGAGGTGGTCAGAAAGCGCTTGGTCTCTTCGGTAGGTATGTCCATTATCTCAAAGAGCCGACTCATTGTCCAAGTGCCTTCCGGCTACTCGATCTGGACACGCTGCTCGACCCGAATTGCAAGAGTTCGATATCTTACAGATAACTTCCTCAAAAGAAAGCAACACTACATTTAGAAAATTACATTACGAATTATTATTTTTGGCAAGATCCCATATTTGTAGTAGGCGGATAACTGTACAAAAGAAAGCACTTTGCCAAGAATCTCGTTTTCTCTAGAAAGGGTCAATCCCACATCTCACATTGAGAAAAACTAGAACAAAATAAATTCCTTCTTCTGAAAATCATATCCCCATGCCAATCTCGCCCTTCGGATTTCTCGGCAAGTCAATGATTCGTTGGACATGGGATCCCGTCCTTGCCTGGCGCCTCATCGGACAAAGACGCCTTGGTGAGCGGTCAGTCTCCGGGAAGGGCTAGCTAGGTCGTTTCGCATCTCCGAGCTGTCGGTTTTTGTTCACGTCTCGAAGAACCGACGCTGTCAGTCCCGGTCGATAGGGTTCGCTGCAATTTGCGAACGGACGAGTTAACCGAGAGTGAAGTGATATTATTCGATTCGGATCGTATAACGTATATTCATCGCCATCGAGTGTCCATTATGGCATTGCTCGGTCTCCAAGAAAAGGAATCAGTATCAAAAGCAGCAGGCTTCAATCTTTCTTTTCTGGCACGGGCTCATCCGAAGATGTAGACATTAAGATAATCGTATCCCATGAGGGGACCAGTCGAGTCGACGAGCTTCACTCTTGGCTTCTCTGATGACTATATAGTCCCCGGTACGAGGCCACTTTGCGGACTTGCCGTTGACTCTGAAACTGCACGAGATTGCTCGGTTGTTAGCCACAACATTGCCAACGGGGACCGTATAAGCTCCCCTCGCAGCTTTTTGCAAAAAAACCTTCTTCTTTGTTCGAGACAAAGTGGCGATCGTAAAGTTTCCTGCAAAACCTGGAAGGGCGAATTACTCTGGAGAGGATGTAATTGTAGTGGCAAGATCCGGTCTTTGCGAAGCGGCCAATCTGTGTCGACTATTGAGTTTGCAATGAATCAGAATTGATGAAGATGAACGCTACTTTGGGTATCCCTGCAGACAGAAGATAATCAATCCCAGTGGAAGTGATGATTCCCATACGAGATGTCTCGCTCATTAGGTATTCCTTCAGGATGCGGTTTTGACGATGTCGTGTGGTCAAGGGTCAGCTGAATAGGGCATGAGCTTCATTGTTTATTGAACG
Source organism: Synergus laeviventris (assembly GCA_032275145.1). Classification (NCBI taxonomy): domain Eukaryota; kingdom Metazoa; phylum Arthropoda; class Insecta; order Hymenoptera; family Cynipidae; genus Synergus; species Synergus laeviventris. The sequence continues at coordinate 5,311,967 of JAUESI010000036.1, forward strand.
GAGTACACGAATGCGTCCTGCGCCCTCGTCTTCGGTAAATCTGGTTAATTTGCAGATGGAATACGGAATTGTTTTGAACTACATTGCTTCGATAACAGTGACTGCAGAACAACCCGTGCCTATATACGCGCAGCATTCAGGCCTGCTGTTGTGGTTTTTCTGCAAATTAATTAAATTAAATTTCTCTTTCTCGGATCCTCAGATACATTCCCTCATCTAACCAGCATGAAAGTTAATAAAGAATTAATGCATCCGTCCACCTTGAATCTCGAATTGCGAGAAGAAAATAGAGAAATATGAAGAAATCGTACATTGCTCCTTGCTAGAGATACAGTATTGGGATTGACCTTGGCTTTGGCGGTGCCCATAACGCAATTAATGAACCGCGGCCGCGTGACTCGCCATTGCGATCCCGGGGTCTTGTGATCTCGCACGAATCAGAACCTCCAGCATGTAGTTAACATACTATGAAAGTCCATACACGTCTCTATACAACCTTATTGCATGTAATTGTTTACCATACAAGGCAACCCGGTAACTGGCAGCATCGGCAGCATCTTCTTCGTTATAATTGTTGTACAAATTATGGCGCACTCAGCTTGTACGATCTCCTGCGGATACGTATTACAGGGCACGATATGCTATAAGGCTTACCTATAAGTATTATATGTATAAGCGGAAGGTCTTTCCATAATATATTACTGTGCGTAATATGCAATGGTCTAACACTCGTGCTAAGAAAAACGTTAGAAATAAACTATTACAGCGTCTGATAAGTGGCAAGCACTAATAATCGCTTCTATCGCCAGGCGATAAATTTTAATCGGCGCCCGGTTTTGTAGGGTGCTCAACATCTGGTTGTTAATTTATCCGACATCTAAGCGCATGAATTCCCTTAGTGTAAGTTAACAACTACGTATGCGTCGCTTTGCATATAACTAAGTGAAATCTCACTTGAGTTATGGTAGAATTTTTGCAATTGCCATTTCAACTATTTTCAAGTAGATGTACAAAAAGGTGAATAAATCCCCTATTGAAAAAAAGTAGGGTACATATAGCTTTAATTCTAAACTTATTATTTTTATCATCTAATTACAATCATTAATAATTACGTAATTGACCCAAATTTACCCCTCCCCCAAAAAAATGACGATAAAGAAGTGTTTAACAAATTTTTACTAACAATTTAATCTTCTCCTTAAAGCAATTTCTTTTATTTTCAATTTGATGATCGGAGTTCGAATTTTTTATGGCAAATACTAAAGGAGCAAGATAGGTAGGCCCTTGCGAGGACCCAAATGGGCATACTATAGAGGCGTGCCTTGTCATAAAAATGTTAATATCCTACAAGCAATCGAGTTGAAATAACGCAAGAGACCAATGGCCAAAACTAACATTTTCACATATAAGAATTCAGAATCTATAAAAATCTCAGGGTATAAGAAAACCGCTCGTTTGCATAATTCAACGAAAATCGACAATTTTATCGGCTCTTGGACATGCGAGACAGTCGCTTTATGTGCGTATAAGCTGCAAGTTCTTGGCTCTTCGCGAAAAAGATTAGGTGTACAAGTGGTGGATACAGAGTATCGCGGAGTATCGAAGTACGAAGTACGAAGAAAAGAAGAAGGGAACCGGTACATGAGAAAGAGAAGCAATGAGGGAGAGAGAGAGATGTTATCATCCCTCTGTGTCTCACGAGGCCACAGACACCTGCAAGTTCCGTTTCGTTTTGCGCCAACTGTAATGGCAATTCAGCATTCACTTCAGGCGGCGACCGCAAAGTGCATACTTACACATTCGCTGCAAAACTATCCACTTGTTTTGTGGAATTCTCTAGTACTTTGCCGAGTCTGCGATCGCAAAGAGTCACTTTCAAAAGTTAACTGTGTTTGTACTCCTTCTTATGGATCAAGATACGAGAGGGCCAAAATAAACTACCCAACAATAGATATGGAAAAAAATCCACATGGCTTTAGGGCGTTAGTTTCCAAAAGCAGAGAGGATTTTGTATTAAAATAGAACCTGTGATTTGCAATAACTATTGACATAGAAAAAAGGTGTTATTGACAAGTCTATTCATCCATTATGAGATACTCAGGTCTCACAATCTTTATGAGGAAAAAGTGCATAGGATACTTTTTTTAAGCTCAAAGGGTACCTTTTTTTAAAATAAAAATTAGATAGTTTTTGCAATGTGAGGAGCAAAAAGAAAAAGAAACCCTGTTGCTGTTTTTTTTATGTAAATTAGTTTTAAAAATACTTAGAATAATCCCTAAATATACCAAAACTAGAATTCTTTTCAGTAAAAAATTGGATTTTAAACTCAATGTTTCAATTTTCGCAAAATTCGGAGGAGTTGAAAAGAAGCTAAAAGAGCTCTAAAGAAATCGAAAGATATTTTGAATAAATAAAGACGAATTTAATCAAATTCAAGGTGAATTCAAGAGAATTTTGTATCAACATCAATTTAAAGAATATTAAAACATTTTTTTTAATTAACTATATTTCAAGAAAATGGGAATGATTTTATGAAGAATTTCAAGGGAATCTCAAGGATTAAAAAAGGTTTAAAAACATTATAAGAAATTTTAATTGATTTAAAAACATTTCAAGTTCAAGAAATTTTACGTGATTTTAAGGAATTTTAAGAAATTGACATTTTGAAGTTTTGAAGAATTTGAAGAGATTTCGCAGGAACTTTAAAGGATTTCAAGAGATTTTAACAGATTTCATAAAATTTGAATACATTCTTAATAAAATTATTTCACGATATTTTAAAAAATTTTAATTAACCTCAGACGATTTAAAGAGCTTCAGAGAATTTTAAAGAATTTAAAGAGATTTTAAATGATTTAAAAGAATGTGAAGGGATTTCAAAAGAATTCAAAAGAGTTTAAGAATTTTGAAAAAATTTTACGCAGGATTTAGAAGATTTCAAGAGATTTTAAGTCATTTTAACTAATTTCAAGGAATTCGAAAATGTTGCAAGCGATAATTTTTCAGTTAATTCAACTTTATCAATTGAACAAAAGTGAAAGGGTGACAAATTTCCAGAATAGGTGGGAATTTTCTTGAAAACAAGGGAAAATAGGGTACTTTAGATACGAAATTTTGAAAAAAGGGTACATTAGGGTCCTCAGCTAAATATATATAGAGGACAAAAATGAATATAGCTAATAATGATTATCTATGGTTAATCATTATCTATTTTAGAGTTTACATTTGATAACCAATCAATGGAAGTGAAAAGTCATATGCTGAAAGATAAGATATTTCCCAATATCGTTGTGGTGTATCGGACGGGTACTGTAATTTTAAATTAACATGAAGGGAATTGAATCGAATGATATAAAATTAAGACTACAACGTTATATTAAAATACTTGCAAATTTCGAAAAATTGCTACCAGTTCTTGCACCTTGGTGTCCCTGAATGAGCTGCACACAACACGATACTTTATGATACCATTGTCTGACCATATACGAACTACTCTACTGTTAGATCTACCCACGGATACATTTTGCAATAATGAATTAAGAAATACTGGTAAGTATATTCCATGGGCTAGATTTTTGACACAGCGGCGGCGGCGAGATCTTTTTATAATATAATATATATATATATATATATAAAAATAATAGATAAATAAAGGGGCGCTTGATCTTAAAAGAATCGACATCCAAACTTTTGTTATTCTAGAACCATATTCAAGAACAGCAGACACTCTTGTTATAAAATTCATTCTTCCATTACTCGCAATCAAAAACTTGTATAAACAGATGTATAATAAAATACCCTCATCTTCTTAATATAGTTCAGATTACGGTTATGACTTCCTTCAAAAGTTTAATTTCGTTATTTATCCTCGGTGAGATCGAAACTAAAAATCTTCTGAGTGGCACACGAAATCAGGTCACACATGTTTTACCTTCTAAATCACATAAAAGTCCAGTATACTTCGAGGTATATAATTACTTCTTTTGAGATGACTCGTTGCGGAGGTGGAACGCAATAAGGAATGAGCGAACCGTCAAAAATTGGCGTAATATTAAAGTGAAATGGAGAAGTAAAGAGAGAAAAGGGGCAAGGTAAACAAGGGCTGGGCATGGCTCGATTAATTAAATTTATTCAACTGGAAGTACCGGACGCAGCGTCTGTCTGAATTTTATTTTTCACGGTAAGCTTTTCGTGGTGGTTGGCACAAGTTGTTCGCGTTTTTTGCTTTAGAGTCGTAATTCTTTAAATAAATATGAAAAGTAGGCCACTCAGGCAATTTTATAACTAGACCGGTAGAATTAATTCCATAAAGATCGCGAGATTTCAGGATCACGAGAGACCTCGACAGTTCGTTAATAATATGCCTTCTCATATCTAGAATTATCGTCATTGCTTCATTAAAAATGGATGATAAAACCCGTTATTAAAAGAGAATTCCTTGAATTTTTAAAAATAATTAGAAATATAAATTACTAAATTAAAGATACTTGCTTTGTTTTCGTGCATAAAATTCCAATTGGTGTGTAACAAAGTACGTACCTGTAACATAAAAGAAAAATTTTCACTATATTATTGCTGATTATTTTACCTAATAATTTATGTTTTATATCACTTTAGGTAATGCTTTCACGATGAGTAAATTAATCCGGTGAGTTGGTTATCAGGTCGAGTAGAAAGGTAGGCAGATATGTTCCCAAAGGACAATTCCAATTCGTTCAATTCAGAAAATAGATAAAACGCCTCTCCAATCTACTTCTTGGGCCATTGAATGCCAATCTTATTTAGGAAAAGAGATACAGAAGGGCGCCAGAAGTGGCATTGCGATACCTTGGCAACGGTCACTTGGATATCTACCAAAAGAGGCCGGACATTTCATGAAATCTTTTAAGAGATAAGAACATTGTATTTTCTAAACTCTCTTTCGCTCCACTACTATAAAGCTATATAATTAAAAAGCTGTTTTCTAAATTTCATAAACAATATCTCATATTTTTTATACAAGTCAAATTCGCTTAGAGCAAAATCCCGTATAGAAATCGCCAAATTTTATCCCTATCACAAATCAAGCCCCGATTGGGCATATAATTTATAGTCAAGTTACGACGAATGACGAAAATCTGATAGTGTTATTGAATAAATTGCGCTTTTATCTATTTACTAAAATAAAATGAAATAAAATAAAATAAAATAATGATATAGCTAGGAACAGACAATTTAAACTTCTGAAAAGGGTCTACTTCCGACTTCCTTGAAACTACGTATACCTATGTGTTTGGCAACCGATTTTTATTTAAAAAAAAAAAAA
>JAUESI010000036.1:5338702-5360228 GCA_032275145.1 Synergus laeviventris
ACTTCAGATATTTCAGAAGAATTCAATGACTTCATTCGACACAGAATTAAATCACCTTTCAAACTCTTAAGCTAAAAGGATAATTTAAAAAATGTAGTCAAAACCTACAAAAATAATTTGAGGGAAAATTATACGATCTGAACGTGTATTCTTACACACTCAGCGATGGCACATGCTAATTACTCGTTAATTATGCATTTAATTAAATATTTGAATGATTATTTTCAATTCAGCTTTTCGCAAGGAATTAGAAAATATAAATATCTTTTTTGAATACTGGGACACCCTGTATATTTTGCGAGCACACCGTCGCCAAAGACCCATTTTATCTGTTAATTGGTGCGCAATAATTGTCAAGTTATTTGCAATTAATTGCGAGTCCCTAATTAGCGGGGTTACATTGTGCAGGGTGCACTCTGCAGGGTCGTGACAACTGGCCAAAGAGTTTCCGATACTAGGCAGGATAACGTCAAAGCGAGAAAGCGGGTCTTTATTATGCTACATATATACAAGTAATTGGATCGCAGTGCTGCATATTAGCCACTAATGCCACTAATTACGTATCGGTTGCCAAGTTGGCGCGCTTTCCAGATCGGAGGTCACCATTTTTCTATGATCCATTCACGCCCGCCCCTTTACCTCTTCAGTTTCAAGCTCTTTCTCTCTCTCCAAAACTCTCTTTTTTTCTTTCTTTCTTTTTTCCCACGCTGTGAAGTCGCTAATTAACAGCGTCGACGAACTTGGAAACTTAACCATGACATTATTAATTAAATACCGCTATTCGCGGATTCCTTCTTCCTTACGTCCATTCATAAACTTGGAGGTTGAAATTTAATTTTTCGAACTCGACCTTCAGTGCAGATGAGAAGTTGCCGGAAAGGTGACACTTAAAGATTTATAAAGTTTCATATAAGGAAAAGAAAAGTGTTACATGAATATCTTATGCAACTTTAACCAATCTGAAGGGAATAATTCTCGTACATATTGTAAAGTTTGCAACACTCTAAATATAAGAATTTAACTGTATATTATTTAACAAACTGTCATGCTTTTTATAATATTCTGTATGTCACTGTTTACTACAAAAAATTCTTCAACTTGTCCTTATATCTCAACTTTGTGGAACAGTTCAGTAAAATATAATGACATTTAATATGGATCTGATCGGGCAGGAATTAGGCTATTTTATAGTTGTATTCCAATTTATTTTTATTTCTTAACTCTGCAATTGTTTTTGACTTATTTGCATCACATCCCAGTGGACACAAATAAACGAAAGAACATTTTTAAAATGTTCTAAATCATGCCAAATAAAGTTGTAAACACATACAATGTTTAAAAGACGTTTTACAACGTTTTTTGGACATTTTTTGGCTTGACTTAGGACGCTTTAAAATTTCGTGCCCGCCATCTTCAGGAATTGGTTGATCTGTTGGCTACCTGATCCGGACCCAGTCAGAGCCACAAATAGTAAGCCTAATCGGGGCCTGACTTGTAATGTGGAACACATTTGTCAATTTCCGCACGGGAGTCTGTTGCGAAACGCTGAATCTTTTACCATTCGAGACTCATTCTCAGATATACCATATAAACTTTTTCCTTCGAGTAATATGCTTTATAAACTGTACAAAGCAATAAATCTTGAGAATAAATTTATTCAACGTAACTGAAGATTATCATCACTCGTGAATACTTCAATGAAGGCAGACAATACTTGAATAGAATTTGAATATCGCTCCTTTGTGTTCTGTTTCATGGAACAGCAACTCGAAAACCGTGACCGTAACTCTCACTCTCTTTCTCTCTCTCACCGCCTACTCTGGAGTCAACGTCACTAATCCTTAATTGCACTTATCAAACTATCGGTCCATTTTATCCCTTTGTCTCTCTAATTGACTTAGCGCGTCGTTCGATTACGAGTGTCCCATTGATTAATCATAGAAAATTAAATTTACGCTCTAAGACACATATAAATGGTAATTCGGTTAATTTGCCACATTGCGTTTTTTTAATTTCTATTTTATTTTCTCTTATTTTACTTCTCTTATTGTTTGAATTTTTCTTCTATCTCAGAATCATTTTTCAGTGAAAAAGCATCGTCTGCTGTGTGGTAGACAGCAGTGCGAAAAATAGGAAAGCGTGAATAAAATCGGTCTGGATATCAGAATATCAGATTTTAAGAAACATTGAGCCTTCAATTCAATTTAAAAAATAATTGTACAATAGGCTTCAGGTAATTTTAAAGAATTTTGAAAGAATTTCCAAAAATTCAAAAGATTTCAAGATTTTAATAAAGTACTTGGATAATAAAAAATGGTTTTTGGATTTTTTCAAATATGTTTAATCTCTTGAAATCTAGCGAAATTTGTTGAAATCTCTTGAATGTGGAAAATTTTTTTCGAATTTTCCTTTTTTCCCGATGTTAGATTTTAACGTGGAAAACTTGTTAATAATGAGATAATACTATTATATCGTTGTCCCATAAATGCCTAATTATATAAAAATATTGGTATTGAAAATAGAAATCCCAACCAGAGCCACGTCAGAACCCTATGTAATTTCTGCACGGGTCGCGATTCATAAGTTGTGAGATAGAAAGTTCCATCTTGAAAGATTGGACACCCTAGTATTACAGTTTAAGAGAAAAACCTTTTTACGAAGCAAAATTCTGCAGCCAAAAAATTATTTCTCAACAATAACAACTTCTATCGACTTTATTTCATGCTTCAAATTTTTATTAGTTAAAAAATTAGGAAAGAAAGTTAATAATTAATTTTGTTAAAATACGTCTTATGACCTGTATAAGCCATAAGGTAGTCTTGAAGATGGTGACAAGGGTGGTTGATCTATCAAGTGTTTTATTCCAGTCATGAAAAATACTTTTTCATTCGTGCGCGGTAAAGTCTAATTATTTTTAAAATATCAATTAAATAAGCACGTTTACGCATTGCTGCTAAGGGCGCAGAGAAGACGACGGTTTTCATTTCATCAGCATTTAACTAAAGTTTTTTTGTGATGTTATTGGCATCTAAAAATAAATGTCCGGTCATCGTTGTAAAAAAGGCTCCTTCAGTTTATTCCCGCCTTTCCTTCGAGTGTAGGTACCATAATTTAAGAGCGGTTTACTCTCTCTGATTGAATACGCAGGATAATTTCTTTAGACTCAGTCGCTGGTACTTACACGCTCATTTGTGCGAAACAACTAGTACTGACGCCTTTGAAAGAGGACCACCGGAGCCGCAGTTTCTTCACGCCTGATTCTTTCGGTTGCGAAATTTGTCACGTGCCACAGCCTTATGTAGGTACTTAACTCCACCTTCTACTTTTCGCTTCCTTCTTTTTTTTCATGCTTCTTCTTCCACTTCGACGGCGTTTTCCTGCGAGTGAACTTTTTTAAACCATAGACGGTCCCCGATAGCACCAGATAAACGGGGTGAAAATCCTTCGGATTAATGATTCTCTGGGATAACCCCGAGTCGGGTCAGTGATAAATTAGACGAGTTTAAGCCAGACCACAATTCCGCGACATGCAAGTTCACTAAAGAGTGCTTATATTTTCCTATGCACTTGAAATATTTACTCAGAAATTACTTTAATAGGGTGTCAACTAAATTTTGCCCGCAAAATTCCCGGATAAATCCCATATTTTACCTGGTAATAAATATAAGGTCCCTCTTACGATAGAATCATCATACAATGCATAGTGAGTTGCTCCATTGTAATATTAAAAATTGGGGTCAAGTTTCAAACAAGTTGTTTTAAATAAAACAATTTCAGCCAAATTATATATACAAACTAATTATATTACAATTTATTTTTAAAATATATTTTTTGAAAGATTTTCTATTTTTGTAAGATTTCAAGATATTTTTAATCAGGGATAAAGCATTTCCAGATATTTTCAGTGATTTTAAACTATTTATTTTAAGGAATTTGTAAAAAAAGTAAATGACTGCAGAAGATTTCACTGACTTCAGGAAATTTCAAGAAAATTCCTACGATTTCAAGTGATTTCAAGTGAATACACTTGATTTCATATGAATTGATTTGTGTTTATGTGAATTCCTGTGACTTTATATAAATTCAAATGACTTTAGATATTTCAGCAGATTAAAGACAATTGATTGAAGTAAATTCTTTTAAAATTTCTGTAGTCACTTGAAGTGGTTCTAAATTATTTTTAGTAATTTTAGGTGATTTTAAGGGACTTTGAGTGGTTTCAAAGGATTTTAAGAGATTTCAAGTTTTTTTTAGTAATTCTTAAGTTATTTGTGAAATTTTAAAAAACTTTAAAAATAATTTTATGTGATTTTAAAGAATCCATGACTTTTGAAAGAATTTCAAAGTATTTCCAATTATTTAAATGATTTTACAAATTTTAAAGGGATTTAAAATAATTTTAAGACATCAAGTGTCTTCAGATATTTCAGAAGAATTCAATGATTTCAAGAGATTTGAAGTTCGGGTTCGATTCCTGAGCCGGTACCAATGGAAAAATCTTCTATGATGTACGTACTTCATTTAGTAAGAAGTTACCAATTGATTTAAGAATTTGTCCTTGTTACTAATGGATTAGTACCTTTTACTAATTTATATAATAAACGGCTTCGCACCATTTTAATTGTTAAGAAACTACTATTAATTAGTAAAGATGTAACTATAAATTCAGATTGAGAGAGCTGCTTTTATAGAGCGATGCTTGAATATTCGAGAGATGCTGGCAAGACAGGCAATGACATTGAGAACATTAACGGGCAAACCGAGAATCGATGCTTCTCCATACTTGAGGTTTTACGATGAGACTCGGTTTCTGTTTCGGCTAAATAATGGTACAGCTTAAACGCTTGTAGACGTACTCGATACCTACTTTACCCGAATAATAGGGTCGTTTGAGAGTGGTGGGATGTTCAATGTTCACGGACCAGACAGCGTAATTGATCTCCGAGGTGCAGATGCCGGACTGTATCTATTGTCCGCAAACAATCCACCCTTCTTGCTTCAAATCACCAAAGTTATGCTAGAATATTAACTCGGTATGCTGAAACCAAGGCCCTGCCATCCCATTTCACATTTTCTCTATGCTCACTGGAAAATAAGCTTCTCAAGTTCTTACCGCACAATTAAATTCATACCGTGTGATTAAATTCTTACAAGTTAATTAAGTTCTTGGTAAAAATAACAGTAATTTTAGTATAGATAAATTATCTACAGTAAAGTAGCACTTGAAATACTACTGGAATCAATGTTTCAATATTTGCCTCGTGGAGGGATAACATTGAACTTTTCCAGGATTTTCAGTTTCCAGCCCACGTTACATGTATGTAAATTGACAAAACCTGCCAGTTTCATGAACGAGATTAACAATGGGTTCTTTTGCCTTTGTGCAGGAAGAACCACTCTAATGGATGGCTATAGGTATTGCCATATGGTGTAGTTGTAGTCAACTAAAAAGCCATGCACGCTTCGAATTTATCGGCACTCCGAAACAAGCTCCTCTTTTTTCAAACGCTTCGTGCGAGGGAACAGACGAACCGGTGATTTCGATTTTCCATCATCGCTGCATGAATCGTAATTTCAAATTGTACACTTTGCGCAAATAATATTACAAGGTTTTCTCAAAATCTTCGTTATTTTTCATCACTCAGAACGTAGTACTTAATTTCAGGATTTTTGAAGTTAGCGTCAACTCTTATTCCGCAAACTTTCTCGTAAATAAATAAATAAGATACATTTTGCGCAGCAGACAAGAATGAGGAAAAGATTCATTCACTGCTCTCTGCAGCGCAAAATATATTTTATTTATTTCTTTACGAGAAAGTTGGCGTAATATATATGACTATAAAGTCACGCCTTCCATTTGCCCTTGAAGTTTAATAAAGTTTGGATACGTTGGGTTTCTTTTACGCATTATTGAAAAGCCTTACGTCCCACAACTCGGAAATTACCGTTGCATATTATGATAAAAACATAATTTACAAATTAATTTATTAATTTTTAATATGATTCAAACTTTTCAACTGAACACAATTGAATAGGTGTAGATCTGTGATGATTACATATTGTATATCATCAAATGAGATGGAAGAGAGAACCTGGAGTATGGAAGTGCTTTCAAGGGAAAATGGTTCAGGCAGCTATACTATTTTATTACGTGAGATATGGATGTACCATGAGCCATAGCTATAGTTGAATTAATAATCTTGAAATGGCTCTGCGGTACTATGGTTGCTCTAACCATTCCTCATTTGTTCGTGTCCCTATAATAGTATGCGTCAGCAAGACAGCCATTTTTCCTAATAGTTTTTGACTTTTCGATATCTTGTGCATGTGCAATCTAGTAGCTTCGGATTCTTTTTGAATTGGTCACTTCACTACTTTAAAAGAAATAATTTGACAAGTTTCATTATAATTACAAAAACGCAGAGGAAATTTACAGAAAATTGTGTTACGCATTAAGGTTAAAATATGTATAACACCATTTCGAAAATGGTTGTGTAAACAGAAACTTTGAGGTACCTACCATTGAAATGGTTCACCCATCCATACCTATACATTAGTTCCCACACCAAACCTATGGAGCCATTCCATATATGGATGTTTCATATATGGATGTTTCAATATAAGATGACTGCCCCAACCATAGGTTACTTTTTGTCAACCATACCTTTTTTTCGTGTATCACGCTGGAATGTCAACATAAATTAAATGGATGCTTGAGTGTTGTTGATACAGAAAAAGAACCAATTAACTCAAAGCAGTCCTTCAACGAATTCTTTTAATAGAGTCTATTTGAGACTTAGGGTGCTTTCCAACATGTTACGAGTCTGTGAACTCGCGAGTTGTTGTATGTACATGAGTCGTATGACTAAATAGCTGCTAATGATTGAACGAATCATTCGAGACTCGATTTCCATTTGAATATTGTAATTCCTTCCGATAACATTTGTACTCACTCTCGTATGGATAGTCGGACTAGACACTACTCTCTTGTTCTTGTGACATTGAATATGCTTTGTATAGTTTTTGTCTTTAGAGGATTGAATTTTGTACTGTGGGATATCTGTCTCACACAAATCAAGTTAAAAGATAGAGATGGAGTTACAAGATAGAGTAGCATTCTGGGATGCTTTGTAATGTTAAGTTGTTTCTTTATGAATTAGTCATCTCTTAAATTGATTCGTAGCTCCCCTGATTCATCTAATAGTTGTTTAATAATTTTAGTGGTCACGTGTAATCCGACACCCATTTAACAAAATAAAATTAACTAACGTGTTGATACTAATACAAATACTAATGAAGAAAACTGTACAGGATGTTTGTCATGAAATACACGTCCCTCTTATGTTTTGCAATATTCGGATAGCATGGCACTACAGCAGTCGAAATCGAATGGATCATCGTATCGTATCGGTACGACAGGAAAGGGAAAGAGACGAAATGGAAGCTGGACAGTATGCTGTCCTGACGGGCAGCTTCATATCGTGTCCATTGTAATGTACGTGAATATGGTAGAATACCAGTCTGACTGACAGAACCAATAAGCGTTTTCAATATGCCATACGACAAGTCTGGAAATTTTCGATGCAAATAACAACTCTGCTTCAGTTTCTAATTTCCTACGCTTGTTCGTTACTCAAATTACAACTAGTTAACGTGATGCTTACTATTGAATCCCAAAAAATCCCCAGCATGAATCGCAAAGTCCTGAAGATCGTTAGTCCGTTTGTCCAAAAGAGAAAAAGTTTCCTACCGTATAGGTCTCACAGTCTACTATAGGATACTTTATTTAAGTTCAAAGAGTACCTTTTCTTTCAAATAAAAATTAGATAGTTTTTGCAATTTAAGGAGCAAATCCAGAATAATCCCAAAATTAGGATTTTTTTTCAATAAAAAAATGGGTTTTAAATTATATATTTCAATTTTCGCAAAATTCAAAGGAATTTAAAAGAATCAGAAGAATTCATAAAGAATTCCAGAAATTCTTCTAATAAATTTTAATTGATTTAAAAAAATGTCAAGGCATTGCAAGAAATTTCAATTGATTTTAAGGAATTTTAAGGATTTGAAATTTTAAAGAATTTGAAGATTAAAAAAAATTACAAACATCAAATAAAAATATTTTCAGTATAACAAAAAGGAAATTCCTATTATTTTAATGAGACGAGTTTAGCTGATCAATGTCAATAATTTTTCAGATGATTCAATTTTACGAATTGAATATAGTAATTTTTACCTTAATAATAATAAATATTTTAGCTAAATATTTCGTTTTCAAGAAAAAATATGATACAGTTGTATTTCCTACTAAATAATAAATGTAGAAAATAGGAATTGTCTTGAAAACAGGAAAAAAAGAGGAAGCCTAATGGGATGTAGAGACCTTCTGTAATTTGTACATAATAAAAAAGTGAAATTTTCAGCATACAAATAAATAATAGAGAAATAAGTAATATTTTCTTCAAGCTATTGAAAAGCTGGCTACGTGCCCGCAAGTCTCAATGCCTTTCGGCTGCTTCCGATAACTTTTCTGATTGAACCGCATAATTTCAATACTTGATACCATCGCTGGACCATTTCTCTCGAAGTTTGCAATTCACATCGAACCAAGAAATTCTTATAAAAATCTTCTTCCTCTTTCTATCTGACGATGTTAGAAATAGTCTGCCGGGTTATGTAAAGATACGCTTCGCACGTAGGTGATTAATTGCATGCAAATTAAGCGAAAGGTTATAACGAGGTTGCGAAGGAGTTTAATATTTCCAGTGAAGTTAGGTCGAGAAGAGGGAGAGGAAAAGAGGGAGGGATGGGAAAGTGTGCTTAAATCATGACATCATTTCGTTAAGTCGTTAGAATTACGCTGTCAGCGCGTGGTAGCTGCAAGCTTCGCAAAATGTCGTTAATTTTGGAATAATCGGCCAGTATAAGCGAAAAAGAGAGCGATAGAGATCTCTCTCTCTCCACCTTAAAACGGAGTGAGAGAGGGAGAGAGAGGGAGATACGAGTATTGTGGAGATCCAATTTAGTATGGAAATCCTACTCGCCCTATCGGGAAAATCAATTATGTCTAATGAATATAACACGACGGGTTGAGGAAAGGGTTCAACTGTGAATCTGTGCCGTGACCGCCACGACCTTTCTCGAAATCATGTATGATGGAGGCGAAACTTATTTGGACTACCCTTTTTCATTATTCGAGTCTCACTCACAGAGAAAACCTCTGGGAATAGGAGAGACCCTGTCAGACTCACTGAAGCTTTTACCCTCATCAACAACCGTCGTGGAAAATTTTTTTTAAACGTCAATATTTGTATTTACATTTGAAAATGTGTACAACTTCTACGCTCTAAACTCGCATTTCGAAGCACTTAAAAAAGTGATCGGAACTGTGAAAATTATACTCATTTTTTCAACTGAAAAATCAGTGAAAAAATATTTATAGAAAATAAATTTTTATGTTTTATGCTACTAATGTTACAGCACCTTGGGCGGGTTACTTATTTTCTGTTACAGAAACTTCTACTGTGGAAAATGGATTTTGGTGAATTCAGAAGCATTCATAGAGAATTCAAAGCAATTTCATATCAAAAATCTATTGTAGTCGCTAATAACTATTGTATATTTAAAAATTTACATAATTTAAAAAAAACCATAAATTCTAGGGATAAATAGAAATGTTTCTTACCTTAGCTGGGTCAGACTTCTCAGTTTGGTCGATGAAGGTTTGGGATCCTCGTGACATCGTGTTTCTTCGTGGAATCGTGGTTCCATCTTGCGAGGGGCGAACGAATTCTATTCTTCCACCCTCAACGACAATGTTAGGTGCGGGTGGAAAATTTTCTGTGTTACCGACTGGATCGCAATAACCCAAAAGCCCAGCTTTCTCTCCGTACAAGGGATGAATTTGCCTGCAACAGTCGATAAATTCAATGGTGAAAATTGAAAAGCGCTTTTACAGTTGGTAACTTTCCCTTCTGGTGATAATTTTCCAATAATAATATATACATATAAAATATAAACTTTTTTTATATGAATTAAAAAGTTCGAAAGAAAATTGCATTTTAACACCTAAGAGGGATAATTATGGACTTGTGTAGATTAAATGACAAATTAATCACTTTTTGTGAGTTATAAAATGATAAATATTATGCACATTAAGAGACTCGCTTACATCGAAAATTTAAATAATTTACTTCCTTATTAATGTGACATTAATCGCATTTATTTATCTCCTACAACCTACATATTTTAGTATAATCCCTTTCATATGCACAAAGCAAAAAATACAAATGCTTAAATAATGAATTGCACATGATTTCAGGATAAACGTTCTTAAGGAACATGAAAAACCGTTTCGGACAATTTACGGCGGGCTTTTAAAGTCATTTGCCTAAGTAACCGAACCAGTCCGATAACATTGGGTGTTGCACAATAAAATTGAATAACAATGTCTGTTATGTATTAACCGTGATATAATGCTCTTGCAGTTTTGAAAATTCAGCAAAACATTTATGTTGTGTATAAATTTAAATGCGCTTTAATCATACTCGTTCAAATTTGTATATGGTAGTTCAGGACAATATATTTTTACCGAAAAACAAAAGTGCCATAAGTAAAAAAATACTGAAAAAACAATTCACGAAAATGTTTATTAACGAAATTGAACTATTTTTATATAACTATTGCTACAAACTTTCGTTAATAAAAATGTTTAGTATATTTAAATTCAAATGGTGCCAAGTCGTTTATTATAAATTAGTAAAAAGATGTACTAATTCCATTAGTAACAAGGACAAATTAATGAATTGGTAACTCCTTAGTTATAGTATCTACAGTAACACTATTCAATGAAATATTTTTAAAATGTATAAAATATAGTATCGCTTAAAGTTCGTTAAAATTCCTTAAAAATTTATCAAAAAAAAATTCCTAACTATCCTATAAGATTTCTAAAAATTGTTAAAAACCCCTGAAAATTCCATGAAAAAATGTTTAGATCTCTTAACATTTCGCAAAATCTTTTTCAATCACTTAAAATTGCCCGAGGAGATTTAAAATTGCATAAAGTTAATTAAAATCCTTTAAAAATATGTTCAAAATCTCCACAAATTTTCCAATAATCATTATGATTCTTAAAAATCATTAAAAAATTTGGTTATCCCTTGATCATTTGGAATTCCATAAGGGTCTTTAAAATTACCTAATATTGATTACAATCCCTTAAAAATTTGTCAAACTCTCTAAATTTCCTTAAAAAATCTCATATAATTTCTAAAAATTATTAAAAACGCCTTAAAATTCCATGAAAAAATGTTTAGATGTTTTAAAATTTCGGAAAATCTTCTTAAATCGTATAAAATAACTGAAAATTCTTTGTTATACTTCGAAATCCTTGGAAATCTTGAAAAACATGTTAAATAAACTATAAAAGCTAAATAATATGATAGCAACTGGAGAAATGATTATAATAATAGTCAAACGTAAGGCTTTTAATTTACTAATCGTAATTCAAATCCTTACTAATTCAAATTGAGAGAATATTTTGGTTTATAGTCAAAAAAATGTCCCTGCTATAGTTCTTTTCATTATAATTTATATATCTTTTTTTTCGAATCTAAGCCTGTGGCCTATTTTACACTATCTTCTCTACCACAGTCTCTTATTGGAAAACGATCGAATATTGGAAAGAAATAAAGTCAAGGGCCATGGAGAATATTGGGAGCACACTCAAACGAATATCCTGACTTCCTGTTTAAATCTAGATCTGATGCAATAAAACCAGCTGGCCATAAATTGGCCCCTCGGAAAATACGAACATCAATTTCAGCTGATGGTTAATTAAATTCAAAAAGTTTTATACTCTCTGACAGATCTATTCACATTTTCTTCGGAATATGTAGGTTGGAATAAAAGAAAGAATTTAATTGAATTTTAAACAACTTTGCTTGAACAGCTCAATTATTTTGAGATATAAAAATAATTAAATCACACATCAAATAGAATAATTATTGTAAATTATCTTACCTGGGTGACGGTATTGGGCGAGGCTTATCAAGTTGCAAGTCTGAGCTTAGGGGTGAATCCGGTCCGCGGCCGCCGGAAGCCCTGCAAAAACAGAATTCAAATTCCCTTAGTAACTTAGTTGAATTAACTTCCGAAAGCCAATAAATAATATCGCATTTAACAACTGGAGGTCATCAGTATTGGGTCATTGTCCGATCAATCACATACAAATAATAATAATTTTAACCATCACGTGTTCTAAAATTTGTATTTAAAATAATTCTGTATGAAAAATGTATATACATGATTTCCAAACAGTTTATTGATTATGTATAACACTCGTATAGTATGGAGTAGAATTGGTTCGGCATGGTGTATATTACAGTATTAAATTTAATGGTTATCGATATATATAATTCATATATACCTGTATTAAAGAAATTCTGAAGATAG
The DNA here is from genome assembly GCA_032275145.1 of Synergus laeviventris. Lineage (NCBI taxonomy): Eukaryota > Metazoa > Arthropoda > Insecta > Hymenoptera > Cynipidae > Synergus > Synergus laeviventris. The sequence continues at coordinate 5,351,156 of JAUESI010000036.1, forward strand.
AGCTGATAATAAAGGAGCTCTTGATGCCTACTTATTACATTACTTAGAGCAATGCACCATAAACATGATTTACGCGCAATACGCGATCATCATTTTTCTGTATAGTAAATACTATAAAGCTTTTTTCCTACGCAGAAAATATCTTGAATTTCAATACATGATATTTATAGACTAAGAATATTAATGAAATTAATCGGATAAGCGCGTTACTCCAAAAGGATTCATTAAAATTGACTTTTGAAATATATAATAGTATGTAGATGACACAAAGAATTTCTTTCAATAGGATTACAATTTCAGATATAATTCGCAATTACCGACCATTAATTATCAGATTATTAAGAATTTAATTAAAAGATTTTAGAGATTGTTGTAAAATGTATGTCAAAGTTATGTAAAAGAGTATTTCCTATACTGATTAGGAAGTTCTATGTTTTTGACTGTTATAGACAACGTGTTCTAAATCCGATAACTGCTTTATACACTGTACTAATTAGCAGGTGCATCGTAATGGATGTTCTTCGTAATTCGGATCAAAGTGATTGATTATAGTTCAAGAAGAAAACTTCTCTTCTTCTTCTTCTTTACGATTTACAGAGGTAGTTTTCTTTGATTTTCTGTAAATTATGTTTTTTCAATTGTTACAGCGTGGCGCTATAGTATTTTATTTTAACTTGGTCGTTTAGAAGATGCAACTGATTGTTGAACCTCCAGATAATTAAGTAGGGTCAGAGCTATTTCACCCAATAACGGAAGAGCATTTACTGAATTTCTTCTTCTTCCATAGGACCTGATTGCTTTGGTATTGCGTTAGGCATGGATTTTTTTTGTTATATATTACGACATGATTTTTAAACTGTTTCATGTTTTATAATTGTGTGTGTTGAATGATTTGTCATGAATATTATGTGGTTCTATATTGCATAATATTTTATTTGATTGACAAGCATTATTTGTCTGAGAAGTTTAGGTGTAACGTACACGTTCGAAATGCATATTCGATGATTTATTGCTTAGTGACATTATTATGATTATCGATTGATTATTGGTCGCATTTGTCTATTCGTAAATTTCGTTTTTGTGTAATATGTTTTTAAATGTTTCGTATTCTTATTTTGAATTTCTCATTGTGCGTTGAGCCTTCACCTAATTGTAATTATCTATTATCGATTGTTAACGATTTGATTTTGTCTTTCGCATTTCTTCTCATGTCAATTCGCTTAAAATTAAATTTATACAAACAGATTTCTAACTTTCCAAAACATTTCTAGGAAGTCTGTATAGAATTTCAAGAGATTTTTATAATGTTTAAAAGATTTCGTAAAATTTAATATGTTTATTTAGATAAAGAAATAAAAATATATTCTCAATTAAATGCAGTAAATATTTTGGGAATGGTAGTAATTATAAAAAATCACAGAGACAAACCCGACAGGAAAGGGTCGAGATTCTTGCCATGCTCTCGTCCTGCTCTTGTCCGGAAACAGGTAATTAAGATATTGCTTCTAATTAGCGATAATTATTTGCGTAACGATTCAGCTCCGGTTGCAGCGTGCAGTAACGCTAGCTTTAATTATTTGTACCAGTGCAGGATGTTGGCCGCGTATTTAATTAAATTGAAATTATTCTCGAAACCGCTCCTGGAAATAATTGACTTATCCCAGCGTTTGATTAACCATGTGGATCGAAATTACAAAATTATTACCATTGAGGCATTAGTTTTGTTTAAAAATTATCAGCATCGTTGCACAAATAAATGTCAGAGTCAGAATCGAATATTAGTCAATAATTATGTATGATATGAAAACGAAGACTTTTTAAACTTCTGAACATCAAGAAACAAATTTCTCCGACTCTTTTTGATAAAATTCAAGAAATCTACGTGTAATAATTTCTGTTCTGCTTACCATATAATGCTATTTAATGTCCGAGTATATGTCCGATCAAAAAAGTTTTTAAATAAAGTTTGAAGAACATTTTAATTTTGGGATAATATTCCACATACTATAATAACAAATTACAAAAAATATTCTTCAAATCGAAGAGGGTTTGTTTCGAAATATTTCAAATTGTTTAAGAAATTGTTTCATAAAAATTATTCAACAAATGAATTTTTGACGGTTCAAATGTACACTTTGAAGTGTACCATATTACACATTTGGTCCTAAAATTTCAAACCCTTATTCGAAAAATGGGCAATTTGCGAAGCATTATAAGAATTGAAAAATCAATATCTCGAAAGTTATCAATATCATATTTAAAAAAAGGGTTTTTTTCGTCTATAATATAGAACGAGGGAAAAAAGTTTCAGCGCTAAACAAATTTGCCATTGTTTGAATAAAATATAAAGATTCGAAGTAGACGAATCCTCTTTCTTCGACATCCGCTTAGTGGAAGCTGGATTCACCATTCGCCATACATGGACCTACTCTCTGATAATAAAGTCTGGATTATTTTCTGATCGATCACGACAAATATGGAGAAAGAGGAAAAATATGAAAAATATGGTATAGAATACCCTTTTCAGAATTCGTTGTTAAAAGAGGGAACAACCGATTGCACCGGAGACATGTGCTTATTTCTGCAAGGGCAGCTTCCATTGTACAATAAAATGCTAAAAATTAAATCAAGATCGAGAGGAGTCTCGGTAGTCAAAGCACAGGCCTCGCCCAAGCTTGCAGAACTTTCTATTAATTTTAAATACTCGTTTCTATTGTCTGGGTCTCGGTAAATAGGGTTCATATGATAGCAATAGCTGCACGATTTATACGACGTAAGGTTGTGGGGGAGTAGCGGGAGGCAATACTCGACAAAACTGACTGAACAATGGACGCATGGGGCGATAAGGGATAAACGATAATAGAATGGTGAATGTACTCTCATTTGGACTCTACGTAGGTGCAATCGGCCTCATTATGAAGAAAACCATAATTTTATTCTCTTGGTCAAGGCGCCAAGCTTTATTCTTAAAATCGAATCCGCAAAGTCCTCTTTTTTTGCTTTAGATTTTTGAGTTTTAACGTCAAAGTATTCAAAATTGCGAGCTTGATGCAGTTTACCTACATTTGATCCCTATTACAAATCAGGTCCCGATTGGGGCCGGACTAGGTAACTACAAGATCAACCAATTCCTGAAGATGGCGCTGATGGAAGGTCCATTAAGCTAGCACCTCCACAAACAAATTTCGACATTCCGAATAATAATTTTTGTTCAATTCTGATTTTTTGGCTCCATCCCTTCATCCCTTATCGAAGTTTTTGCAAAGTCAAATTAGTCCCTGATTTTTGGGTTTCTCAGTTGCCTTTGTAAAAAGTTAGTAAAAAGTAACGAAATATTTCGAAAATATTATTTCCTTCCTTTAAAACTTCACCCTTTTATCTTGTGCACAAAACGCATATTTAAAAAGAATGATAGTCACGACCAAAAAAAGTCAAATACATTTCTCCCATGGTGTAAAAGGCTCGAGTTTTATGTGAATATATTTCCTCTGTGCGTGCATTTCCTATGGGCACGTTCTTGTTTCTGTATATGTAAATGCGTACGTACATATACGAGTAAATTCTTTTTAATGATCGTAGTGTGTAAAGCGGCAAAACTTCAAGATACAGATGAGCGAGGGAAAGAAGTAGACACGCGTCCCTCTCAAGGGACAGTGTAAAAAAAAAGTATCCGATGGCATCTTCCACACTAGACACTCACGCACGAGCGCATATTATATGCCCTTTTTCTCATCGAAGCACGTTTTAATTTTGAATTTCCTACAAAATTATCCTAGCAATTAAAGGGAAACAATTACATTTTTTCGCGTAGAGTCTCCTCTCGTGAAATTAAAATCCCCTAGGGAGTGGAATTTTTCGGTAAGCAATTGCTTTAATACAACACCAACCTGGGGTAAGAGAAATGAATCTGAATTTTAATTAAAACGTAAGATTTAATACACTCGAGTTTAGATTATATAACTTTTTTAAAATTCTTTTAATTAGTTTGATGTATTGCTGACATAGATGACTAAAAAATATTGTATTACACTCTCCAAAATTTAATCAGTGTAAGTTCACTGATTTTTAGTAACACGAACAAGATTTCATTCAGTGAAAATACATTCAGTGAAAATACTTAAATAATAAAACTTCCCTAAGACGCTTTTCGAATAAAAGAATATTTTCGAAAGTAGATACAATTTTTTGAACTTGCAACTAGTTTTTGACCCGAAATTTTCATTTTAGAATTTTACGTTAAAATGTCTTAGAAAAGTTTTGTTTAGACAGTATTTTCAAGAATTTTTTTCTTATATAGTGATCCCTGTTGTAATCGATCAAAAACGGAGAAAAAAATTCTCCCGAGAGAAAATTTGTATTCACGAGACTTATGACGACGTCGACGGATTGTGATTGAGACACGAAAAAAAAAAAAAATAAAATAAAAAATAAGACAAAAGTATAAACGCTTCGCGAGTAAAAGCGACTCCCTCGAGTATTGTCAGTTTTTGTTTCACCCTCTCTGTATGCGCAGTAATCTTTAAAGATTACTCTACGATAGAGAAAAATTGAAGGAGGACTTTAAGAAGGATCTGAATGAGATATAAACTAAGGAGAAGGCGGATTTGCAAAATCCATCGACATAGCTTTATCTTAGTTTCAAGGAGTGAGGAATATCTCAACCGATTCGCCAGTTAAGGAAGTTCAAGTGGGATTTACTTGAAGAAGATTAAACTCAGCTTCAATATCTGAAATTGTGAAATAATCGTACTGCATATTTGTTCTGAATATTTTTCTGTATAGCTTATTTCTTTTAAAATCCTTGAACGTAATTTTCTGAAAACTTTACGTTAACATTGATGCTGACATATAGTGTTTTTTATGGAACTTTTATGAGGCTTCGTAAAGATTTGTCCCTCAAGAAGGTCTCCTTTAGTTCGCTGCTGGAAGGCAGAGAGTGCAGTTCCTTTAAAGTCAGTGGGATGTGGCAAACATTATGCTACATAAGTAAAATATGAATGCCAGCACGTACATCGCATGTGTACTTTCTCATACGACTCGTGTTCTAGTTAGAAAGCCATTTCGCACTGCAGAGGTTTATAATCTCACTATAAAACTGAATAAATGAGACCAATCAATTTTAAAAGTGCGACTTCAAATTAATGAAAATATCATTTTAACAATGCTTTGTTTTCATTTCTAAAGCAAGTCGACAATCTCACGTCATAATTAACGCAATTACTGATTCATTTGGGTAATTGGAAATTCAGATAAAGCCTTTTGTCTCTCTTGAAACTCAGTGTCAAAAGAAACATCGATGACGTCGATATCATCCCACCCACGAATTTATATGATACTCGATGATACTTATATAGTATATTATAGAAAGCGGGATTCAAACTGATCCTCGAATGTTAGAACTCCCCCGCATTTAACATTATATACAGCAATCGATTCCCGTGCCACCAGGGTGACCTTTTTGGGTATAAATTTTCAAGATTCACAGTCGCCCTTCGCTCTCATACGCCATTCAAAAACCATTAAATCATGTATAATTTATAAAATATCTAATTTCATTCTGATTCATGACACAGAACTTTACCTTTTTATTTTATACACGCAAAAGTTCTTCAATGCCAGCTTAGCAGAAATATGAATAACATTTTTTTTCTTTCCTGCATTCGAGCGTTATGACATTTGTCAGATATGCGGTTTTTTATATCATACTTCTTATCATTGAAAGATTTTTTTATGTAATAAATTTATTATATATTTTTCAACACAAAACAAAGATGCTTTATTATTATTTACGGGCAATAGTTTGAAATATAATAGTAATTAAAATTTACAAATATTTTAATATAATTGGGTATTTATGGGGCAACGATACAGTAGTAAGATCTCATTAATACCAATCTTAAATTGTTATTTCCACCTTAAAATAATTTAATAAAACCAAATAATCAGCTAAAAATAGTGAATTCCGAACATTTTTCACACTAATTATTTATAAAAATTTTAACTATTATATGGTATATTTTATGATTATATTTCTTTCATAATTTGTAATAACTAGAGATTAAAGAAATTTCAAAAGATTACAAAAGTTTTTAAGTGATCTCAAAGAATTTCGAAATATTTCAAATGGTTTCCAGGGATTTCAACAAATTTCAGTACAATTCAAGAGATCTAACACATTTTAAAGAATCCAAAAACATTTTTTGTTTTCAAATTACATGACAATCTTGAAAAATTCTTGAATTTTTTGAAATTCTTTCAAATCACTTGAAATATCTTGAAATCCTTTCACATTTTTTATAACTCTGAAATTTCTTGAAAATTCTTACATTTTTTTCGTTCTTTCAAAAATATTAAAAATTTGTTAATATCAATAGAAATCTCTGACAATATTTATATATATTTTTAAATAATTGAAAATCCTTAAAAACTCTTTAAAATCACTTGAAATCTCTCGATATCGCTTTAAATTTCTTAAGGAAACTTAAAATATATCTGAAATCTTGTAAAATCTCTTGTAATCCCTTTAAATTCCCTATAAAATCACTTACTTCATATTCTTTAAAATTCCCTGAAAAATAAAAAAAAATTGTTGAATTACCTTCAACTCTTTAAATTCTCTTGGAATCCATTAGGAAATCTTGATATTTTTGAAATCATATAAAATTTCTTGAAATCTTTGACGTCTAAAACTTCTAAATTAAAACTTATTTATCTAGACGACTACATTTTGGGAACCAAGCGAGGCAACCGATTTTATGTGGCTTAAGTTCCGAACGATCAAATATCGTATTTTAAACCAGAAACAGCTTAATTGTTATTTTTATTTTGCACAATATTCCCGTATAAAATATAATTAGAAAAAACTCATTTCGTTCATTTGGACGTCACAACTTGGTACATCTGATTTGCTATTAAAGTTTTATAATTAATTTCTCTCTCTCCCTCTCTCTCTGAAATCCACCCATTATTCCAAATATAATTCCCTGATCAACCATCCATTATAAATTTCGCAAGCAAATAATTACGAATGGTACGAGTAATGTCAGAAGCAAAATACGCAATAATATTCTGGCATAGTTAAAAAATGTCAGATTCATTCGTGTCAGGCAAATAAATTGGTTAATCCTCGTGGTAATGCTTGACTAGAGGTACTGGGTACAGCGAGTCATAAACTCGTACGGATTTCGAGCTTCCCTTGGCACCAGGTATTTATGTTGTTAAATGTAGAGACAAGAGCGATCCATATGAACGCCTCTCTCAAGCATTCGAGCAAGCGGAACGAAAACCCGTGCAAGGGGAGTATAAAGAAAGCCTCTCGTGCAGGTGGTTTATATGTATTTCCAATCCGATTCAACCCGTTTCAGTCTTAATCCCAGACGAAGCGAAACGTAATATTTACTTCTCTCATTAAAATATGCGGATCTTAAGCAGAACATGTGGTTTCCATGACATATGTCTCGTATGTCAACGAGAAAAAAAACTTGCACTTGCTCATTTTTCAGGACTGATTCTCATAATGTTGAATTATTTAGTTCTTTGAAATCAAAGTATTCTAGAAGTGTAAAATAAACTCTGATAACGATTTATTATGCAATCTATGCATGTCTTGCTTCAAAAAAAGGTCACACTAATTCTCCTTTTTGCGCAATATGTGTGAACAACAACTCTCGGCCAGAGTTTTCCTTAAAAAGTTAATATTTCAACGCGAGACGCTTTGAAAAGCACTTTCATGATTCTCAGCAATTACGTCAAGTACGTACTTATGAAAAAAGTACCGCATCTCGCAAGTGCAACAACAATCTCACATGGTTGAGGCTTTAGACGTTTTCCGACGCGTACTGACTCGCACTGACGATAATCATAATAATTTCAGCGATTACCTTGAAAGTGATTTTTCTCGTTAGGAGTTTACTGTTGTTGAGCGATTATTCAAATAAGTCGTATCATCTTTCAGCATCTTTGAAATTCGTGAGAAGACACTCGAGGGATTAGTATTCGAAGACTGTTGCGTACTTTTGTCTTTTGTATGCAAATTCATTTTTAGACGCGAAGTTTCTGTTTCAGAAATTCTTGAACCTTTACGCAGTTTCAAGGAAATCGGAGATGGACCTTTTCGGAAGTACACCCCTTGTTTTTACTGTGTAGTGCAATTTATAATAGACTGAAAATAAATATTGCGAAGATATTTTCTAAAGAAGCGCGTCTAAATATAGATTTCAAACTGGGTTCTTAGTTTTTCTTTTATTAAAATAAAGATGTCTCTCTATAATTGTTCGACCTTGACGGTGAATAAAGTGACAGACGAAGATACTGATTTTTAATCCGCGGTATAATGTTACAAGCTGAGAAGCTAGGGACTGTATCTGCTAATGAGTGCGGATCGAATACAGCTACCTTCGAAGAATATGACCAAGGTGTACCGTTACGCCAAGTGGAATGTTCTTCAAAGGAAACAGATAAGGTTTTCTTAATTTCACATAAAAATTTACACCAGACGGGTGCATTAGTACATTTCCTGCAAGGATACCAGATGCGCCGGATTCGTATCGCGTTTCCGGTGATTGTTTCACACAAATCAAATACGACCAGATAATTTCGACTGGTTTACGTGAATTTACTTATCGCTAAATTTGCATTTACACTGGCTCATTTATTAAACCGCGAGCGTTTACTTTTCACCTCCATCCCTAAATAACATACGTTTCTTGTATTATATATGCTGAAACGCTGCATAAATTTATATTAAGCGTGGAAAAAATATATTTTTAATTAAACCGTTTTTTATGCATACCAAAAATCCTTAGCAAAAAAGTTTCTTATTTTCCGTATGAAAGATTCATTCTTTGAATTTGAATTTTGAAGAGAATGTGTGTGCTATATACGCAAATAAGTGCAAAATAGTCACGTTTCATCGTCGCAGGTCATGAAACTTGAAAGCTCTTGATGTTCGCATATAGAACTTTCGAGAATTTATTTGGGCAAAGGTTCATTGCATTTTTATAGCGCGTAAAAGAGGCCCCGAGCGAATTGCGCTATTCAAGAAGAGCCACCCAACGGTAAGAGAGAGAGAGAG
>JAUESI010000036.1:5368081-5379620 GCA_032275145.1 Synergus laeviventris
TACGTCAACCTGTCATTTCATATATCCATTATCCTGAAACTTTTCACAGAAATTGTGATTTATCTAATTCCAGCTTTCATTTCTATACGAGATGAGAACAATTTCGATAACAATGCGTAGTTGCTTTCGGGCTAGAACCTTTTGCATGCAAGGAACATTGGATGTAGCTCCATACAGTTATCAGGAGGCAAGACAGGTTGGCCATCTCTCTGTAATTTGTAGCATCGGCCATTCGAGCGTGTAACTCTGTAATGATGTAATGACTTGGTGCACTGAGTGCTCTGCTGTTGCTTAGACTCTCAGCTTATAGTATGTTCGGTGCCCGAAAGCAAAAGGGTCAAGGGACGAAGAGAGAAAACAAAAAGGGGAAAAAGATAAAGAAAGACTAGAGTAGGTACACATTGTGTATTCTACGACTCTTCCCTCAAGGTATGCGCATAATTATGCCATCCTGTGGTAATATGCACCTATGCGTCGCATGTCGACCAGATTTCGCCGCGCATGTACTTAAATTTACCCATCAACGTTGCTTTATACACTTCCTTCTATGCGGGATCTATCTTGATTCCGCTCACAAGAATCATGTAATCCTCCATGCAGGGTTTTTGAACTCTAAAATCACTATTAAAGCAACTAAAAATAAATTGTAAAGAAGTTGAGATAATACTATGGATTTTGAAGAGCTGGGAAGTAGAGTTTGAATGTTTGAATGACCTTGATTGAGTTTGAAATGACCCACATTCAAAAGTTTGTGCTATTAAGAATTCAAAATTCTCGTTTTCCATGTAAACATACCTCGCATTACTTGCACTCTAGGCTTATTGAGTTTTTGAGCATGACATATGTTCCACTTCTTGGTAAAAGAGATTCAATGGTGTGATCGTTTTCAATGGGATCAGTCAGCTTGGTGCGTAGGCAGGCAACCGGCCGACCATCAAATAGTACAACCACCCACTCACGATTTTTGTTAGATTTTTTTTTCTTTCTTATATATCCGATGAAAACACGTGGCAGCGTACAAATACTCTTCTCTCATGTTTGAACGTTATTTCTCAAGGAAGAAATTATAATATTCTAGAGGCTGTGTGTGTTTTGATTGAACTTTTCATCATTTGTATATGGTAATTTTGTTTGGAAACAATGTATGTAGCTTGTAGAGAATGTCTAGATTGGATTTTATATATGTTATGTTTAAAGTCACCTATTTATCCTTTTATAGCAACAGAAAAAATAAAGTGCAATGTATGTTGTGTAGTTTTCTAGAGGTGTGATGCAACATATCAGGTTGTTTAATTGCTCAACTACAATTTGAAGACGTTGTACAATAAGAAAGAAAATGAAATAATCCTGTGCGTGTTTGTTTGCTAGTACATGCATGTAAACAAATGAACATCACAATTGTCCAATCACGACATATTCTGTGCGAACACGAGAGTTATAAAGGAGACACGAAACGGGTCAAATCGTCGGTTGCTGGTCTCCTTGTAGGACTTCCTGTCTACGAATGTCGACCCAATCGCACATCGTATGTCACGTCCGCATGAGTATTATCGCTTCATACATTATGCAGGCATAAATTTCGATAGCGCCCGCACGAGGACGTATAATATTTTGTGCTATCGCGTATATTGGCTCGGCGTGAACTGTCATATTCGAAAGCTGCTAGTGACTATCAAGGTCAATAGAGTCTCGAATCTTATAATATCAAATGTGATTCATATATCAAAATCTCACAATGGTAGTTATTAAATGATACTTTAAAATTGACTAATCATTGAAACACTTGTAAGCGTGCTATAAGAATTGCAATGTATATATCCTATCTGGTGAAATCACCCGCAGTCTCAACCAATCTAGAGCCCAAGCCGCAAAACATTTAAATTCGCATACCATGTCGTAAATTCTTGTGCGGCTAGATTGTAATTTTCGTTGTGTGAAACCGCATATGTTATATCCGATTTAAGGCCTTTAATTCACTCTCTTGGACATTACGGTATTACGAGTTCAATCCCAATATTGATGACGACGACACGTTGTAAAACGGTAAAACAGTAAAACTGTTAAACTGTTAAACTGTAAAACTCCGCCCGCGCAAAGAACAAAGTGTCAAGGGCGTATAAATGCTCGCGGTCGTACCTTTGTTAGACAAATGTTAATTTATTGCGTGAGGAACGAGAGTTTTGACCCTCGTTTTAAGATAATATATTAACCGAGTGACATGCAGCACTAAATTTATGTAAGCAGTAAATGCATTTAACATTCACTTTCTTCTACCGACGAATCTGCCCAAGGAATGGTCGCATTTCTTTCAAAATGCATATATGGTGAGGTTTTTTTGGCTATTCGAGCAGTTAAGAGATTGTAAAAAAATGTTATTAATATTGAACAATCGCTGTTCGATTTCATACTCACAATCAGAGAGGCTAAGGAATTGCTGAAGTGTCATGTTCTATTATACCGAATGGTAAAGTGAAACAAATCGATCACGCGATCAAAAGCCTTAGCTGCACGATAAATAGGTGCATTACATTTGAACTTGATGGATTGGTTTAACTCTCACTGAAATATTCTGTGTCTCAACGAAAGCCTTAAACCTATCCATCGTTTCAGCAGGCGCCGCCCAAGACCGTTCATTAGGAATCAAAACGGTGCATGTTTACACCGAGATCTATCGATGATAAATGGCTTTTGACTCATGTCTATAATAGTAACACGATTGAGAGAGCCCTTGAGTACCGAAACCCTTACCATGGGACTTTTAACAGAGAAACATTCCTTCGAGTGCAATAATTTGATGAGAACAAAAATGGTATCTACTGTGTACGGAAAAAGGCGTTACCATCTTTTTAGAGAATAATAAAAGAATATTCTATTTAGGTCATATACAAAATAGTCGGCCAAATCGAGTTATTGGTACAATGTCAACTCCCACGGGGTGACATATGTCACTTGAACGTCCCAGTGCCCGCGATCCAAACCCATTGTCCGGACATGCAATAAAGAACATTCAATTTTCTAATTGCTATCTCATTTTGTCATTATGTATTTTTGAAAGTCACCGAACGTACATTTCCGTATATAATTACCTACACAAGAATATAAATACAAATGTGTCTTTATCTGCATGGGTATAAATCTATTCAACTCTTTTTCCTATCAATTCGCTTTCGCTTGCATAACCAATAGGCACTCCCTCATCCTCCTCCTCCTCCACAATGAGTGTTAGCATTGCTTGTGAACGTATATTGAATGGTACACAATTCTTTAATTTTACAGAGGTATTTTTGAAAAATCATCATTTTATTAATAACGTGATCATAGAAAACACGAAGGATAAAGTTTACATTGATTTCATGTGAAAGATTCGCTGCAACAAAAATTATCCTTGTCGAATAAACTTTACACAAAACGAAGATAATTTTGTGTTTTTAAACTATTTCGGAATAATTTTTCAGTTACTTAAAATCCCATGATATTCCTCACAATTACTCAAAATTCCTTAAAGTATCGGTAAATCCTTTAGAATTACTTAAATTTCATAAAATCCTTTAAAATTATATTGAAATCCTTTAAGAAATCTTGATAACTGTAAAATCTTGTAAAATTTCTTAAAATTCGTTTAAATTCCCTGGAGTCACTTATAGTTTTCCCACAAGAATTTCTGTACGTGTATGAGTCATTCAATTTTTATATTACGATTTTAATTTTAAAAATATAAATCATTGTAATATATATAATATATATAATATTTTAGTATATATTAATACCTCTGCAAGATGAAAAGTTCAATAATCGATTTAAAAAAAAGGTTAAAAAAACTCGAAAGTAACAATATAATAAAGGTTAAAGTTTTGCATAATACATAAGCTAACTGATCTATAGATATGAAATTTTTAAATTATGTACTAACAACATAAATGAATATTGAAGAGTCGAAATTTCCATATTGTGTTGTCCCTTCTCGCTCCAGAAGATAATGCATTATAACAGTGACCTTCTTTCGAGTATCAATTTTCTCAGTGCATTAATATGAACATTTTATGTAACGTTCACTCGAGGAAGTCACGAATAGCAATTTATTACATATTTTGTGAAAGGAGAAAGTGTTGCTCTTACAATGAAGTACATTTAGAAGCCAGACGTCTATTACTTAGTGTAATGCACGAAGGTTATGTAGGTTATTAGACATAAGTGACATAACTATTTATAGAAACCAATATATATGGTATATATCCATTGATCTCACATTATTTCCAACTACAACAAGAAAAAATAAAACCAAAACAGATCATCCTTTTTCCTCTCTGCCACCAAAAATTCTATCAAAAAGTGCCCTGGTGAAAGTTTCAGCCGGAATTGTATCCAAACCAAACAGTTTTATTCCGATATAATCCGACGATGAACCAAAGATTGAATCCGATTATCACTTCTCTGAAACTCGGGCAAAAGCAATAGCTATATAAGCTTACGTTCTTTAGAAGTTGTTCCATAAAAAAATAAGATTTTTCCTTCTTTTCTATACCACAGATCAATCGTTTCTGAAATGAGTTATGTGTCGCGGTGCGCGCCTCGTTAAACAACACCGTGCTCGACCACGCGTACATATTGTTGCGAGCACTGAGCGTTTTATGAACCATGGCTGCCTGATTAGTATCCGCGAATCAAAGGAGGCGTTTTTAGAAAAAAAATAAACATAGATGAACACCAGCGAGAGTCAATTACACGCTGAATTATGCAAGCGTACAGTTTCGGAACGTCAAAGAGACATAGACTGTTCGCAATTAGAAAACAGGCATGTTCCGTAGTTCAAAATTGCTGATCTAATTGTTAGCAAAAAAAGCTTACTAAAGTAATTTCAAAGGTTTTTGGGTATTGCAAGTTATAAAATAACGTTCTTGGCGAGTATATGTTTCTGTATTCGTGATTTTAGTATGTGTTTCCTTATTTTTGGAAATTACACCAGACTTGTGTTGTAACAACTGTAATTCAAGTTATACATACAGAGAGAATTCATCCCAAAAGCTCAGAAATATGTTGGCGTTTGTCAGCAAGGACGATTACGTCTTATTGTCGTGCATCTCTCGCGAGCTCTGGTACCACCATTTAATCTGCCTCGAACAATTTCCTGTCACTTTGATCATCTGAGATATAACCAAGTGCCAGCAGCAGCAGCTAGCTAGCTCAACTAACATACAGCTAACAAACACATCCACATTCCACATGCACGCGAATCACCATAAACACACATTCGCTTCTTAGGTGCATCCACCTACGCGATTTGTATGTTGAGGCTCGAGACACTTACGAACGTCCTCGTACTATAAATAGGACACTAAAAAAGAGAAAGAGAAAGAGAAGTAATAAAGAGTGAGAGAAAGCGAAGGAAGAACGTACGACGAGAAGAAGTTCATTCATGTGAACATAACCACGCACTCGATTGGCAGTTGACTGGGGGAATGAAGGAAGAGTGCTTTTGAGTTCACCGCAGAAAAAAAATCCTCTCGAAAATCACTTCTTCGTAGGCGATCAGTCATCAGTACAAAGGCTCTATATATGTAACGCTTGTGAGGCAATTTTGAGTCTCTAATTTATTAGGACACAATGGATTCTTCCCTTAATTAGAAGTATAATATCTTAGGTAATTAAGTGTATTATAATATTTCAAGAAAGCGGTTTCACATTTTTCGACCAAGGATTTGAATGGAAAATGGACACATTCCCAATCAAAATTGGCAGGTATTATAGAAAATTCGAAAATGAATTCCAGGTTGTCAGAATTACCATGGTGAATTGTGAGGTTTGTCATGCTTTAGTGGTAAATTATACTAATTGGATTACATGAATAACAGATTAAAGATGTAGGCATAATCGATTAACCTCCTTTAATCCGAGATTGAGGTAAAGGATTGGAAGCTAACATATACCACTTTTAGGGAGATTATTTTTTTCTGAAAGAAAAAAAAAGATCTACCATATCATTTCATATTTTGGGTCAGAGCAATTTGGCGGCAAAAAATCGATGGGCCACATCATAAAAAGATACAGAAATGAAACTCGTTTCTGGACGTTGGAGGTCCTGTTTGTAATTTAATGAATGGAAGAAAATGAACCCTTGGGCTACGGAACAATTTCCTTCTTTCTTGCAGTCGTCTTTTCTTCACTCGACAATTTGATTGCGCATCAAATCTAAAGCTGAAATTGTTCCAGGGTCCTCTAAGATAATTGTTATGCCTGGAGGCAGGGAAATTGTATTATATGACGTGATGCAGAGATCCTTGAAGATCAAAGTTTTTACTTTTTCAACATTAATAAGAATTGAGAAGGAAAAAAATAAGCTACAGGGGCTAAAATAATGACATCTCTCTCCACTGCTGTATTCAAAATTTAGTAAATAATTACAAGACAATTAGAAAAAATTGGAAAAATAGAATTACAACTTGATCACATTTGTTTTTTTGCTCGAGGGCATAGGAGTCCCTTCTTTAAAATCACAGATTTGATGATGGTTGGGGGATTTCGTAATTGCCTTCAGCTGTATCTAATCTAATCCACACATCAGTTTGAAATATCATCTTCTTTCGTCATTCAATGTTGTAACAAATCGATTCAGTTTCCATTCTCATTCTTCGATAATTGAAGTCGTATTTTTCCCCGTAACTTTTCTTTTTTCTTGTCTGATATTTCCTCCATTCGTTTCCGCCACTATTATTGTAAAAGAAATTCACTTGATTAATTTTCGCTCAAAGCGATTATTTGCATAGACACTGTTCCATGTGCAGTATATCGCATATTTTGCCTGCTTATCCAACACTATATATATAGTATATATTACGTTTTATCACAACCGGTGGTACAAGCGATGGTTCCATATTCATGCAATATTACTATGGGTAATCGATACAGGAGCAACCTCTTGTTTACGTCGGTTCATATCAAGTTTATATTCATGCACATTGTGAGCTGCAAATTCAATTTTATATATCCTTTGTTGAATATTAAACTCTGGATATTGTATCCATGTAATATCAAAACTTAAATAACAACGTTCGGAAATTTAATGGTAAGTGCAGCAGATTGTACAAAATAATACAAGATGATTCTTTTAACTTTTTATAATATTTTTTTTTTCAGAATTTCCAGTTTAATATTAGTTTAAGTACAATGGTCCACATTTATTCTGCAAGTATTAACCTTCCACATTACTTGTATCCCACAATCTCACCACTTTTTCTTCCTTCTCTCATTTATTTACCATTTTTCTTTTCCTCCGCAAAGACAAACAAATGCGGTACTTCAGTTCACTGAAATTGTGTGGGCTGTCAAACCACGTATTAAAAAAAATCGAGACGCCCACGTCAAACGCGGAACTCGTTAGTTGGTTCTACATATCGCGAAATCGTTTTTCGCGTCAATGCGATTGACACGCTTTTCGCGTCGCTGGTCGTTGGAGTGGCGTTTGAATATTTTTGCGAGCGAAATCGGTTGGTTGTTCGATTGAAGGCAGCTAAATTAAAAAAGCCTAATGAAAAATAAAATAAACAACTTCAAGGCACGTCACCGCGATTGCACGCTCTTCGCATCATAGTCGTTAGTGTTTGCCGTCTTTTGCTCTCTCTTGTACGTCCACAACACCTGGAAGAGAAGATAACAACAACTGACGACAACAAGTCGCTCGTACTTCATCCCATATGAATCTACAGGCCACAAAGTTGGTTGACAGTGGGTACACAGCTCGGGTTAGTGGTTATGTACCGGGTCACAGTGAACGCGAGAATAGAGAACACTTTGAACACTTTCGTGCAAAAGATATAACAAGCCAGATAAGGGAGAATCGTGAATGATTTACGGCGAGAAACCGCACGTCTTTTCTCGTTAGATCTCCACCAAACGTCACGGTTCGAATGTATTCTAACTGAATTTAACATACATGCTGCTTGTATAAGTTAAATTAAAATTGAACATGCATTAGGGGCGCCCGAGTCCTGAGAGTCAATTCAAACTTGATGTAACCACCTCTTTTTTAGATACTACACGGAACTAGGTGACAGCCATCTAAGATATTAAGTCTAATATCTGTATAAATATCTCAGATACTCAAATAGGTGACCATTGGTCACCATTGGTCACTGATTAACTATTGAAGATACTCAACCTAAATTTCTAGATACTAAGTTTGAATACCGAGATAATTAGGCCGAATATCTCGGCGGCAATTTAACAAAAAAAGTTAAACCAATTAATATTCCAAGACAATATTTAAAATCCTTTAAAACTTCTAAAAAACCTTTTGAAATGTATATATTAAAAGCTATAGTAATTAATGTTAATCTCAAAACGGTTGCCTACTATTTTCTTCAAATTCCTAAAAGTCTTATGTCAATATCTTCAAATGGAACTTACTCAGATCTGACGATGGATCTTGAATCAAGTTAAATAGAACTCTCATTGATATGATTGACAAGATATGTACAAGTTTTTACAATGGTAAGAGTTCATATGTTGAAAGAACAACACAAGTCCTTATCTTTTTTTTCACTTCATCATTTTCTTTTCCCTTCGGAGACGTAGACCTCTTGGTAGGATGGAAGAACCACTACTATAGTTCCGAAGCGACTAGTTTGTTGAGCTTCAACATAACCTGAGGATGAACAGGCGATACGTAAACAATAGGTGGATCGGTGCAATGCTATTATTATGGTCCATCGATGGAAAGCATAAAAGAAAGGCTAGTTATGTATGACTGGTGACTCAGCTGAGGAATGTTGCATGCGCGGCCCTGCCTTGATTGCCTATCAGACTCTCTCAGTTTCGCTCTTGCTATTCTATAAATAATTACATGTAGAGTGCACTCTCTCATATTAATTCATCTAGCTAGGTCATCAGAATTATGATGCGCGTTTGTATTACTGCAGTAATAAAATTGAACGCTCAAAAATTGATAAGCTCTCTCCGAAATAAAAGTTGCAAATGTTGATGCTCTGAAATTTCACTGAATCAAACTAAAAAATCTAATAATTGAAACTGATTTGTCAACAGAAAATTTGATTATGGTCTTTTGGTCTTCTTGTTTAACGCGATCAAGTGAGCTTTTCTGTTCTGTTGCTGATGACTAGTCACATCGAATATTTGAAACGCTCGTGTCGGATTGGATATTCCGAGCGAATTTGTGATCGTCGATTCGATCTCCACTCCAATCGTATCGCACGAACTTTATACACCCGTATCATATATATCCTGCACGAGTCTAAGCTCGAATTGCTCGAATTGCTCGAATGGAGCTCGAATAGCGAATGTTATTGCACACACCATCTCGTTGTTATGTCTTATTGCAAACGTGCCTCGGCGTCGCGCATAACATACCTGCGCTATTCGGTCTTTATATCATACAGAAAGATTTTCTACTTCTGGAGAGCCAGTCTATCTATAATATCTGAGAGAAATATAGAATATAACCAACTTTTATTCAGTATCTACAGATAACATATATACATGACTGGCGAATGTCAGACTTTTTGGTGTGCTATAAATGTTAAATGTCCCAAAAACGTCTTTAGAACATCAATAAGTGTAAGACCGGACGTTTACAGAGCCTATTTATTGTATTTTCTGTATCTTTTCACTTCATCTTTTCATTTTTAGAATCCTTTCTTCCTCTCGGTTTTTCTTTTGCTAACCCAAATGCAGTGTAAATTCCAGCACTCGAGATCTCCAAGCTTCAGCGTAAGTGTTTCCGTGGCAGGAAGCCATTGTAGAGGATCATTAGTTGTGTTGCAAGACCATTGTCAAGCGGACACTCAAGCCGACTTGCGGAAGAAGGCAAGTTACATCATTTTGAGAAAACGTCCGCTAGTGAACGCACAATGGACTCGATTAAAGGCATTTCCTGATGATGAGTTAATAAAGGGTTGATAGCTTATACAGCTCGCAAAGTCTGTGTCAGTAAAGAAAATTCATAGAAATGTCTTTCTTTGCATTTCTGACATTGCAAAAACCATTTCCGCACTTTATTTCTTTGTATGGTCATTCTACAGTTATGCGAATATAATCAGTCGCGATTATATACGCGATTATATGAGCTATACAAAATCATTCATCATCATTGGAAACTCTTCTACTTAAATTAAATATACACTCATCTAGCGTTAAAAGACCGCTCATTCTCTGAAGTTTTCATGCTTGACTGCTTCTTTTTTAAAACCACGGTTTTGGATATATTTCGAGTTTAGGCTCGTAATAAAATGATGAAAGGTGTTCTTTCATTGAGCTTCATTTCATATTATATGGGTATTGCCTATCTTGACTATATTGACTCAATCTCCAATTCAAAATTCACGCCAAATGATTGACGAATAAAGTTTACCCATTACGGATGAAGTTAGCCAAAAGGTCACGCGTAATGAGGAACGCAACATGAAGTTGTCTGAAATGCATATCTTTTTTAGAAAAGGATTAAGGAAAATATTTTCCTTTTCGCTTGGTCTTTTAGTTCTGATTTATATACCATAGAAAACTTGTTCTAAAAGAAGACTAATGCGGAAGAACCTCGGCAAGAACCATGTCTGAAAATCGACCCAGCCTCCATCAAATTGATCTGAACAAAGATCAAAGATAATACTGAGATCGCTCTCGATCCGTGTTACGTATCTGGACATATTGAAAGCATCAGTGCAGGATCAGTCTGACGCGTCGACAGGCATTGTGTCAGAAAAGGTGTTTCGAACGAGTTTGTACAATGGTACCGAATCAATGGAATTTATTCCAAGTGGGTTCGTTGACTTTCCTTCGCAACGTAGGCAGACGTAAGCGAGTGCGCATTTGTAATGAGGCCTTTTGTATTCCAAAAATGCACAGTTACCCTGAGATAAGAGGCGAGCGAGTATCGATTCTATGGGAGAAAAGTCACAATTTAGCAGGTGAAAATAAAACTAAAAATCATAGTTATATGATCGCAACAATAGTCATGCGATGAAAGAGAAAATTGAACGCTGATTCAATTTTCAGAAGAGGAAGGTCAAATTTAACATCTGCAGTAAGTGCTGGTCGATTTTGGAATATTCATAACGTCATGAATCAAGCTTAAACATATGGTAAACGAACCGTTTTGACACGTTAGTGATATTGTTTAGGTGTCATATACTTTTGGTTGTGTGGAAGTGTCTGATTTTGTGCCAAATAATCGTAATTTGCGGGAAGAAAACGGCGACTGAAGCACATCGAGAGCTCCAACAAGTTTACGGAGGTGCTGCTTTAAGTGAAATAGCGTCCCGTGATTGGTTTCGTCGCTTCAAAGGCGGTGATTTTGATGTTGACGACCGTTCGCGTGGAGGAAGGCCAAAAACCTTCGAAGATGCTGAATTGGAGGCATTGCTCGATGAGAATTCGTGCCAAACGCAAGAAGAGCTTGCTTCAGCATTAGGAGTTACCCGCTAAGCCATTTCCAAGCGATTGCATGCGTTGGGAATGATTCGACAAGGAACTTCGGTTCCTTATGATTTGAAGTCAAGGGACGTGGATTCTACATCATGACAAAACGCTCGGC
>JAUESI010000036.1:5379720-5401521 GCA_032275145.1 Synergus laeviventris
GATTCGACAAGGAACTTCGGTTCCTTATGATTTGAAGTCAAGGGACGTGGATTCTACATCATGACAAAACGCTCGGCCACACGTTTCGATTAAACACGGTCCCTATATTCATGATATTTCACGAAATGTCGTTCAATTTCGAATTATAATAATGCAAATGGGTGCTACATACATTTGAATGTATTTACTTTTAGATGAACAGTTGAGTTTAATCCTTGTTGTCAGATTGCAAGTCGGCTTACCTGGAAACATAAAAATAAAAGGATATTGTATTAATTATATTTAAATATGATCACTTGATTGTAAACAGATACAGATATAAACAATATAATACTTTTGAAATTGTAACCGACAGTGATATTGTATAATATTACAAATTTATATTTTCAACTCAACAAATCGCATTGCGTTACTATAGAATGATACATGATATATATGCATAATATGATTCATTTTCACAAAGTAGCTATTCATTTAAGATCAATATTTGCAGGAATAGTTGTTTTTTGTACATTTTACGTTTTGCATGAAAACGTACGATTTCATTGAAATGTTCATAATAGTTTTATAAGAGAGAAGTTATGCAATGATCGCAAATATTCAATGCTTGAAATCTACTATACCCCTCTGTAGATAAATATTTGTATTAGAGAAAATGTCGAATGAAGATTTTAAATTCAAGATGCTCTAAGAAGAGAACCTTGGGCGCAATATCCGGAATAAGGATCAATTTCTGTGTGAATTTCGTTAGAGAATGTGATCTTGAACTCGAAATTATCCCCTAGGGGCAAGTAACAAAGCTTCACGGTTGCAAATCAAAGCGAATTGCAACTGGTATTAACGAATCGGTGTGAGATTTTCAAAGGTGAACTGTACTTTATATGCATCACACTGAACCAATGTCATCACGATCTCATTCACAGTACTCTGCGCATTTCATCGACTTTTTATCTACCCAGGAATCAGAGTTTTAAGACTGCGAAAATAAATAAACAACTTCTCAAGTTTTCAGCCTCCATCTACTAATGACTGCGTCGCGATCAATTTTTTGCTTCAACGATGATTCGAAAATACTTATGTATCGGTGTACTCGATACTCTTTTACTTTCAATTAGTGTCATGATCAAGAGAAAAAGCTGAAATTATGTTTGATTATATTTCTTTCCAGGATTCCAGAAATTTGACGCATGTCTTGTGAGAAAGGCTGAGCCGCGCGCCATCTGGCGTTTCGCGCGAAACCTCTGCAAATTTAAAGTAACGGATATACAAAATAACTTCCAACACAAAAAGCAGTTAAACCTTATTAATTTCGTTTGAGAGCTATATTGTGACACGAGATATAGTTGTAATAACAAAGTCCACAAAATAGCGGTATATAAATGTCGAACATTCGAAAATGCTTATCCGTTAATTTATAGAGTAAATTCTCAATGTTACTGAATTGCCGGGAGATAGAATTCACCCCCATAATTCGTTGACTGTATAGCTTTATTATAGGACTATTAGCCTCGACCAGCGTATATCACAATGATTTATTTTTCCTGTGTGAAATGTCTATCGTTCCATCCTGTACATACCATATAATGCACACTTTTTATATAATACATCTTGTTTTGATGTCCAATGAGCTGCACCTCGAAAAAGTAAATGAACATCTTTACTGATTGATTGCATATGGAAATTTCCAATGCTAAACGTATCTGCTTATAATTTAATGACCCTGTCAATGCCGAAGTGTTGTTAATAATTTAACGACATATAATTTTTGCATCTATAAATACTTTATAATGTATAATACTTGTAAAGTATGTTAGCTATAATAAGTTAATTGACACATAACTCGTTCGTAAGAGTAAATTTACTTTCACATTAAATGTGATTTCTATAAAATTGCATTTCAAATTTAAACTATTCAAATGAATTGCCTGCTTCTTGAAACCAAAAAAATGAGGATAACATTTTTTATTTTTGAAAGAATCTCCACATGTCCATCTCCGCTCTTAAATCAAGCAACGTAGTATAGAAGATAGATGTTACATATACGTCTCGGTTTAATTCGAGCGATATCGGATTGCACGTCGAGTGCTTTTCTGTCATTTGATCGAGAAGTTGATAGCGGACCGCATTTAGCCAAGTATCGACGGATTGGGCAATGGGTAAATTCGACTCGATATAATTTTATTCAGTGGTCATGCATTTACGAATACTAGTCGGAGTTCCGAGTACCGAGGGCTGATTCAATATATAAAACACAAAACTACAAGAGCCCTTTTATTTATTCAGCCTCCTCTCGTATCTGCCTTCTGATACAGATCGTATCAATATCCAATGTTGAAGCGGCTGCCATTGCCATGAATTCACTTCTTTTTATACGATCATTACTATCCGCTAATGGAGTCGTGGCTCGTATAACAATTTGATAAAATCGGACTAACTTGCAATAGCCAACGACTCATATTGTTTGCCGAGCTGGTGCGAACGATTAAGTCAGTTTAAGACGATGCCAGTTGCCACTTCGTGAGAGACATGCTTAGTTACTCCCAAATGTCAGTGTAGAACAAACTTTTCTTAGGAATTGCCTAAAATTTCCTCAACAATTACAGGAGACTATCATCCAACGATCTGGCAATTTTAGCATCTAAACACTTCTTACAATTTAAATTTGTTCTTGAGTTTAGCATAAGAGATGTAACTGTGATTTTGTTTAGGTGTCATATACATTTGGTTGTGTAAAAATATCTGATTTTGTGCCAAATAATCGTCATTTGCAGGAAGTGTTGATTTTCTTCATACATTAAAAGAAAACGGCGACTGAAGCGCATCGAGAGCTCCAACAAGTTTACGCGGAGGTGCTGCTCTAAGTGAAAAAACGTGCCGTGATTTTGATGGTGATGACCTTTGGCGTGGAGGAAGGCCAAAAAACTTCGAAGAAGCTGAATTGCAGGCATTGCCCGATAGGAAGTCCTACCACACCCTCCGTATTCCCCAGAAATTGCGCCGTCCGATTATTACTTGTTCCGGTCGATGGCACATTGGCACATGGTCTGGCTGATCAGCAGTTCCACTCTACGGAGACCTCAAAGAATGGCTTGATTCGTGGATAGCCTCAAAAGATGAACACTTTTACCGTAACGGTATTCGAGCTCTACCAGAAAGATGGGAAAACGTTGTAGCTAACGATGGGCAATACTTTGAATGATTCATTTCTAACTATTTTTTCACAATAAAGTTGTATTTTCATTTTAAAAAAAACAGGAACCTAAATTTGATGTTTTTCGTGTTTATCTTAACATACTTGCAATTAAATGTACTAAATATAAAACTTCTGAATTAGAGGAAAGTTTCTTCACTTGATATGAAAAAAGATTTTTAGCAACCGGATTATTAATGGATGGATGGTTTTGTCTACGACAAATTATAATTCAGAGCAATGAATAACCTGTTGGATTCGCATTTAAATAAATCGTTATTTGTCCGAAATAAATCTTTTCTTTGGTTGTATTAACTGGTAGTCCGGGTGTGCAGACACGCGGAGCTCGGTTTTGATAAATTACCTTCGCAACATTGCTGGAGAGATACTATATACAAACGTTCCTTTGATATCTCCTCTGCCGATCTCCATACTATTGAAGGACACGCTGCTGGATGCTACTTTTTAACTTGTACTTTTCCTGCAAAGTGAACTTCCTTTTTTTAAAAAGCGCGGAATAATAAGATGTTAAAGACTTGTCAAACACTTGAAAAGAAATGGAAATAAACCCCAGAATATATAACTCTATCAAAGTAGAAATGTGTCATTTCGCAGCAGCGGATACAAAAGTAATAGATTCGTTTGAATAGAATACATATTAAAAAATTGAGATAATAAAAAAATGTCCTAAAAGCACAATTTCCTAGAATACTTCTCTTCGAAATTGAGCCTTCTAATTTTAACCCCGCTTGAGAAATCAGTGATGATGTTTGGACAGATAACATGAAGAAAGAGATTTGATCGCCGTGTGGAGTAGCTCGACTTTTTTCTAGAAGTAGCATAAAAAGAAAGTAAAAAAGGAGGAGGAATCGATTATAGAAATAGAGATGCGGACTAGCTAGCAATCTCAAGGGGTGGGAAACCATCTCCGTAGTCTCGAGTGATTTTTAAGATCTGGTTTCATCGACCTTTTTGTAAACGGATCCCTTCTTATATTAATAAAGCCGAGTGGCTCTACATCTCGTGTTTCAGGTGAGGTGTTGGTATAAGTGTCTCCAAGCCTTCCTCTTCTATCCCCCCCCCCTCTCACGCTTCCTGCATTACTATTTTATAACCATCTCTTTTTTTATTCGTGGCTCATCCGCCTGCCCTAACCATGACCGACCATGTGTCCTCGAAGTCGGACCATTAGAACCTCCGCCAGCGAGACTTTATAGCAAAGGTAATTCGAAGACTCGATCCATTCAAAAAAGTGGCTTCTATTTCATAACATTTCTCTCTAATGGAAGATCCAAACGACTCTTTCTCACGAGAATTTGGTTAGAAAATTCTAAGTTATCATAAGTGCATTTAACACCTCAGGGAAAACTCGTCACGCGGAAGGTTATGCCAGTCATCTAGATTTTCAACGAAGGCTTATGCTAGAGGCGTAAGAAGAGACTCTCGATTAATCAAGTGCGTGACTCAAATAGTCATAAATCATCCGCATTGTCACATTTCTTTGGCTGAAAGTTTTATGATGCTGAATTTAAGTTTTAATGGCATAGGCGTACATGTAATATTCGTTAATAAAGAATCAGGATGTGAAATCAGTATTATACAGCGCTTATAGGATTATTTGAGCTATAATAAATTTACACCTGGAGAAAGATGTTATTTGTCTAAAAATAAGATTTATTGGTTTATTTCCTTTAGAAAGGACTTAACTTTTAATATTAATCGTATATTCAACACAAGAGTTAAAATTGTAGCCTAGGCTTATTTATGGTATACACTTGCATTTATCTTTTGACAAGGCTTTGTGATTGCATTTATTTTTCCTGGATGCAAATGTAACAGATACGAGACTAACGTAAATGCTGAATGGACATCTTGATTACGTCAGAGTACTGAATTCGTTTAAAATTCAACAACAATAGGAGGTAATACTGAATCAGCGTTCTTCAGAAAAAGCATCCTACAAACAGAGGATTTGATAAACAACACATAAATTCATTCTTTATGAACATTTCACAATTGGTTTAATTGAAAATGTTTTTGTTCCTATAATAAAAAAGCATATCAATTGTTTGACATTGCTGCAAAAAGAAAAGCTCCATTGTATACAATTAATAATACATCATGCGAAATTAAATTTAGAACTTTAAGTACAATCTCAGGACGAGATGTTTAACTTTAAAGTTTAGGCATTTATAGTGGCTTTTGAAATAAATCGTGGTGGTTACAGAATGCTTTGTTTGTCTTTTTAATTATGAATAGGTAGTGTGCGGGTTATTTTGTGCGAGCGAAAACTCGTGGCTGTTTATATTGAGAAAGTTTAAGCGAAATTCCTGCGAAGGTAAAAAATTGTTTCATTACATAGAACTTTGTACTCCGCGAAATATATGGTAAACAAATATTGGTGCAGTATACTGGGAATATAATCTAGTATTTTCTTTTCAAAGAAAAAGTGCTCAATTTACGATGGATTAAAGTAATCTTCAAAACTAAAGGCGTTCAACCCATAAAGTAGCTTCTTACACGAAATAGTGAATGCCTAAAATATCAAATAAACAAATTCTAAAAAGACTTTTTTCTGCTTATTCTTTAAAGTTATCTGCAATTTAACTGAAACAGAAATCTATCAGCTTTCATTTCTCAACAATCGATTCTACTCCGCACAGTGATTTGTGCACAGATTTTCGAAAACGATATTTCTCTCCAGTCTCGTTTCAATTAATTTCTGGTAATTGATATTGCAATATATATATATATATATATCGTGAAACACGCAATTTCAAACATCTGTTAACCCGCGAAAGCAAAAGGATAGCCGTAAAAATGCGAAACTCAAGTAATAATTGTACTCTTCAAATAAAATATTTTATTGAACCATTAAACTTTAATTGATCTATAAAATAACTTTCCCAAGTGCTTTTGTTTTACTTTCGAGCTTAAAATTTTTAATTAATTTCTACGGCTGTAATAACTGTCTCGTTCTTGCAATTTTATAACTCTCAGATTAAAAAATAGTTATTTAAAATTCGCAATTGAGCTGAAATTTTTTTGTAACCGGGAATTTTTCAGTGTTTGAAAGCGTTTCATTTGTTGACAGAATTTACGAACCTTATCCAGTTCACGATGCAGCCAGTGTTTCGATAACTGTGAATCCAACGGCTTTTTGTTCATGTGGCTTTTCATCCCCTTCCACAGTTATTTCGCGAGATTTATCGGCTCGTTTTTCCAGCGACCGGAAAGAGATCCCTCTGCCCTTCCCTTCTCTTTACCACTCTATTTCTCGTACTCTGCTACTCTATTCCCTCCATTCCCTCTGTTTTCTCATCCTTTCCCCTTTTCCTGTCACGGAGACACAGCACTTTGCCAAAAGTTTCCCCTTAACGATCGCACTGGATATCTTCTGCGGCTTTAAAATCTAGAGAAATTCCCCAAGGGAGCCCAAACTCTCTTGTAGTCGTCAATTTTGGGGAACATTATAGAATCGCTGACAACGCGACCATCGCGTTTCATTCTACTCAAATCTTGCATGCAGTGCCCTTGATTAAATCTAGAAAATATTTTATCTGTGAAAATAAACCCATTTCCTCCTTTACAATATCCAATTAAATTTTTTGATTCATTCAAGACAAGTTTCACCTTCTATTGTCTTCAAATTAAATATATATTCTTCCTAAAGAAACAATTCGAATTAGTCTTTCTTTCTTCTCGTGTTAGAACTAAGGTGGGAGGTATCACGTCTGATTTAAAAATGAAAGAGAATACAGAGAAAAGAACGATATAATTCGAATACTAGTTGAGTAAAGTATTTTCGACGTTTTTTAGAATTTGGAAGCTAGCCGCGTTCGCATCCAACGCCCTTAAGTATTTTCTATCAGAATAACAATTTAAAGTTGATATTACGTCCACGTCAAAAGCAATCGGGATTTACGTCCACGCTTTTGTCAATCTTTAGACTAAAAGTTTAAAACCTCGTTTATGCGTGCATATAAAGAAGGTCGCAATCGCCGGTCTCACCCAGGCGGTATTCGTCATGCAAAACTGTAAAATGCGTTAGATTTTTACGGCTTGTGGGCCAGACACGAGCGTAAAGCGGTTGTGTCATGTGCATCCTGAGAAGCGTAATACGTGCGTTTGAGTCACTAAAAACTTTGTGCTACACTAAACATTTTTGAAGAACGAGTGAATAAATAAAGAATGTAAAGGAAGTGGAAATGCATTGATTAATTGCTCAGAAATCTAAATGACATGTCCCTTAAAAAATGAAATTACTTATCTCCCATAATACGAAATTCGATTGATTTATCGTGCGTGATTTAACGACTCTACATTCCGTCAGGATGCATTGTGCGATGTACAGACGAGCAATAAAACGTGTCATTGCATTATACCTACAATGAAAAATGCTTTATGCCCAAAGCATAACAATGGACAGTATCACTGAATATTGGTGGCACTGCACGTAAAGTGAAGGGCCAGTCAGGAATTGCAATGCACAACAGGAAGAATTATAAAATATTCCTTCTTACTTCGCACGACTCGTCAATCAGTTTCACTTTATTTATGAGACTGATGTTTTTTTTTTACTTTCAGACCTAATTCTTTATTGAATATTTCACGCAATTAATAGCTATATCATACTACCATATAAAAATAAATAAAAGATAATAATTCATCAGAGATATGTCGTTAAAATGCATTATTTGATTCGGCAAAAAGGACATTTTCTTAGTAAATCGTATACACCAAATTCAGACAAAGGAATGATTAAAGACCGGTTTAAAAAATTCCCAGTGGAGGGTTATGCCGAAAGGTCGAAGGAGATATTTATGAAAAAAAATTTAAGTTTACTCATTACTTATCCACCTTCCCTTTTGTCAAATTGTATTCAAGAGATTTGAATAATTTATGTAGGCTAATTCGTTTTATTTCCCTGGGAGACACAAATCCATACTCGACTGCGGATTCACAAATTTAATTTTTCCTCCGGTTATATTTATTCCATTACGTCACAGCGATATATATACAAGATATCGTTTTCAACAGTAATTTATTGATTTTACGCCCCGGGTGTCTAACTCGGATCAGTTGGAAAATTCGAGAGGAGAGATTGTCTGATAATTTTGCATCCGATTTACGTCCATTTTGTGCCCCTCGCAATTAATTAAATTAAGAGACGAGGGGAATTTTTCATTAAAGAGAAATACTGCGATAATTTATATTCTCAACATTTTTAGATTTCTATTTCGTCAATACGGGTCCATTCAACGACAACTTTCTCGAATTCTAAAAGACTTTTTCCTGGAATTTCTCATATAAATAATCTGTATTAAGGCGAGCGGAAATACAGAACCATTAAATAAGTTGTAAAAAAAACTTATAAACTTGGCCGCAACTACGTGCTTTAAATATGGTACTGTATTTTAGTGTGTTCTACCTGCAAGATAATAATCTGTAGAGGCTGAAGTTAAGCTAATCGACAGTACCTATCTTTTCAATCGATGTCACGTCCTGGGATAGATATAGAGTCGAGACATGAGCTACAGTGAGTGCTATGTTATGTCAAAAGGTCGAATTCCCGTTTGAAAAAAAAATTGAGGGTGGCAATGAAAAATGGCGAGAGATTACGATTTATCAAAAGCTAACGCTAATCGCCGTTTACACGCTGACTGCTTCATGAAAAAAAGTCATCCGCAGTATCCAATACGTTATTGGATGGCTAAAAGTAATCTCGCCAATATTTTATATCTTCAAATCGAAAACGTTCCTAATTTGTATTCTTGTAAATTTGTAAATTGTATTCTTGATAAACTACAATTGAACCTCACATTGAAGTTTCAATTTAGTTCTAAAAAAACAAATACTGGTAGATGATTAGGGAAATCTAATGGGATGAATTATTATAATGAACCCACTTCAATTGGAGCGCGAAAAAGCGATCTGGCCTTGATCGGTTTAATATCTTCGGGGCCAGATCAGGATAATACCATGGTCCAAACCCGAGGCAGACCGGTTCAACATGCTACGTCACGTTCCGAGTAAAAATCGTCATATCAGGGTGCCAACCAATGATAAAACACTACCAGATCCGGAATAGATCTTGACCAAATTTGACCTGGTCTGGACCACAGCAAGATTTTCTACACAGGTAGATAAAGCTCTGTATGCTCAAATATCGATAGGAGAAGTAAAGAAGATCGGCTTCCGTTTACACAAGTAAATGTGCAAAGCAGGTTTTTACTGGCAGGAAACAAGATTAATTAACTCTTGCCTTAATAACAATAATTATCTGTAAAGTGGTTTCAGAGGCACGCGAATCATGTTTTCATATACTTTCACAATGTTCTCTACATACTCGCGTTTACGGTGTGCGTGTACTCATTGCCTGCAGCATGCCCTCTCTTTGTACTGAACACAAAATGCAAAAAAGAGTCATTTTCATTGTAAGCAAAAAATTGAACTGAAAGAATTGAATTAAAAAAAGTAAATATTGTAAAATCTATCAATTTAATATTGGTGCCGGACGTCGCTTTCATGCGGGCTATGAAATCCATCCTAAGCTTATGAATGTGCATCAATTGGAAACATTTGAAAAAATATATATATTTTTCGTTATTCGTTATCGTTAGGAACTTCAAACTCATTCGAATAAAACAGACGCATTGGAAGTGTGATTTGAAAAGCAATGGATTTGCAATGTTAATATGTATATATATATAACGAAAAAAGTAGCATACGGAAGTACCGTTTCGGGATGAGTTCCGAATAATTTAACAACGGATCTGTGTTTGCAAATGTGTTACAGGAAGATTATATCTTGTGCATCCGTTATACGCGGTGAACAACACGTAGTTAATATGCATGCACGGCTTAATTTACATTAGCCGCTATATTCGTACTGCATTATGTACAGTGTACACGGAAGCGATCGTTGGTTTTAACGTCGGTTGGAGAAGTACACGTTAATTCACTGAAGATTAAACTATTATTAAGCTTCTATTAAGTATCATTAAACATTTCGGTGTATTAGAAAATGATGAAATGAGCAAACTTATCGTTCGACGATAAAAATCACTTATGTCTAGTGAAGTTATGTAGTGACTTAAGAATCACTATTCTTGCGCAAATGGCGTGCATGGCGGTAACTTTAAATATCAATTATCGTTATTGATTGCTCACGAAGTTCATCCATGTCTTTCTTCCTCCCACGCTTTTGACGTATCCAACACTCGTCCATCTGTTAGCCTTTTCATTTAGAAAAGAAGTGCATTCAACGTGTGAACTACGCAACCAGTCAGCCTTCCTCTGTTCCTAGATGGGTACTTGGCCACGTATAGACCTCATGTCTGCTCACAATTTCACATCCATTACCATTACATCCCTCCCGAGTTCACTTGCACGATGCGAAAATGGCATGCTACTAGAAATACTGCGCGCATATGTCGCACAATATAAATTTTCCGTGTCAAATAACATGCGCGAAAATTATACACTTTAATCATGAGAACTGGGAATTCTTCAAATTGAGAATAGTTGGAATATGTCTAGAAGTGAAATATGAATTAAAGCTGATGAAATGGAGAAATTAGGTTAAACATTTTCTGGTTAAAACATTTTGAAAATTAAGAGCATTACGGATAAATGTATACTCACGTGAAATATGTACATATTTCTAAAGAATAATCTGCACCAAGTAAACTCACCTGTAACAAAAGAACATATTTCTTCATGAATATTTTCCAGAGCAATTATATAATAAATTGGTTGGGAGCCGTCCCAATCGCATGGCGCGATTGGTTACTTTTAAATGGTTGCGTCTAATTCCCAATTCCCAATTTGGGAAGGTACACAGTTTCTAAGGAAGTGAGCGAACGAGTGGACTCCTAATGGAGTTCGATTGTACAAGTAAAGATAATGAAAATGGTTTACGATGTTGTAAAGCTTGTGCTTCCTTCATACTCATTTATTACTTAATCCATCATAATTAATAAAAGATTAAATCTTTAAACCCCAGTTGTTAATTACATTGTATGAAGATACTCGTTAGTAGAAAGCATTGTAAGTACAGTTCTCGAGTATTATATATATTGGTAGTGAATATATTTAAGTATACTCTCTCTTGCACAGCACTGAAGTCGAGCAAATCACAATCAACCAATCTCCAACTGGGTGGTCTTTAGTTTGAAAAGGTGAAGACACAAGGAACAATTACAAGCTTAAATTTTCAGTTTGAATTTCGTTGTAGACGTGTATTTGCATACAGCTATGATCAACATAAATTCTTCAGTCAATCTAAGTATAAGATCTATAATGTATAAAATTAAAAATTCGCCATAAAGTTGGCATACATTTTTATCGTGATAACAATCAGGAGAATCACCAATGTTCGTGGTGGTGATTAATCAACGATCAGCGCTTCGTTTATTTACACATTAGCGAATAAATATTGTAAATAAACTATACCCTCACTCTTATCTTTGATCTACACGAATAGCGTCCGCCGAATGAAATGAAGGTAATTATTCGTCTATTCTCTTTCGGCAGATGTCGATCGCTTTTGCGATAAATCACAAGAGCAAGGATACATTATGATAATCAAAGCCTACGAACTGTAGTGAGTCACTGATCGAAGTGCATAATGCACGTATCGCCATATTATTATAATGTGTATAATGTCTCTTGATATGAAAATGTCAATAACAGTTTGCAACTTGCATAAAACACGACGAAATTGATTCTTGGAAGTGATTTTCCAGAGCGGCTGGAAAAGATTGAAGCAGTGATTACGGATTATCGATGGATAATCTGTAATTATTAGTGGCAGGAAGCTGTTTAGTGGGCTTTGAAGTAATCGATTAGTTCCAAGTGTGGATGCAAAGTATGTCTCAGTTATTATACGCTAGACGAGAATGAAAATTGTTTTCGTAACGTTTACTTGACGGAGTACATACATTATCATTGAGAACTGCTATTAAGCTCCTTGATTCCCTTGAGAAAATTCTGTTATCTAATATATGTTTTGTTCATACTGAATTTATTGCACTTTTTGCTTATACTCAAATAATATTGTATATTTAATCCATATGCTTCCTACCTCATAGTCATAACGAAAGCTATTTATACAGCGATAAGGAGAAGTGAGCTGCATAACTTTCTTTAGTCTTTGCAAAGGGATGTATAAAAAGTGTGTGTGGTACACTTTGGGTATATGCAAAGTGCATGTAGGCTGAAGCTGGTCTCAGATTCCGTCACAATACTACCACAAGGCCGCCGCTAAGATCTTGCGCTCCTACTTCGTCGCGCGTCATTAAACAAGCAAGAGCTCTGCGTACATATCACACATTCTCAAAATCACAGTCTTAATTGCAATTAAAACCTTGACTTGGTCAACCATGAGGTTTATTTATACTCTAGTTCTCTCATATGCACATTGCACATCCCTGAAGGCTATGTTAGACTCTTAGGAAACTAAAAGGAAATTACAGATTGAACTAATGAAAATGTATTATGACGAAAGCTCATTTAATCGATTTCCATACGATAATTTATTAATATCTGATTACTGGAAAAAGGAAACAGTTATCGTGTTTCGAAAATGATGTAAGCAGTCACTCCACACAAAAAACTCGTCTACAACTGCAAAGCTTCCCATGAAACGTCAGGACATTCGAAATTGCTGTTTACAACGTGTTATTTCGGAAGCGGTCAGACACCCCGAGCGATTTTCTGCAATCACAGTAGCTCACAAAGTACTTTTTACCACCACTTGGGGAAATTCATCAGATCGTAGAGACACAAATATTGTAAACTTTATGTTTTTCAAATAGCATCAACGAAATTGTATAGCTTGATCCACTTCATATAGTCCAAAAAGTATATGATCACTGCATGCTAATTCGACAAGACGATAAGATCATTTATCTTCCGCTTTTGCTTTTACTCGTACAGACACCCTTCGTTTCAATGTCAATGTTGGTCAGTAAAGTCGAGGTTAGTCGAGGAGAGTGGCTGCTAAGGTCACGAACCTTGGAAGCGACGAATAAGCGTTTCTCTTGAACATTATTGGCAAAGCAATTAACTATGTGTATTTCATCTGACGTCAAACGCTCACTCGAACAGATCGATCAAATTCCATGAGGCAGCTCAGTAATAAAACCGCTTCTATATACAAATTGATGATTCAACAATGAATTCAAAAGCCCCATCATGCGTTCAAAATTGTTGACTTAATTCCAAGTCTTGTCAGTTTTCCTCTCCAGCGCCGCATGAGGAGTCGATTGAAATTTCTGTGCAGGCAATAAAAATTGCTTTAACTTCTCAAGGTTTTTTAACAGCATCTTTATTTCCTTCTTTAACTCCAGACTTTCTCGCACGTATCAGATTCGAATCAGCAAAATAAACTTTATGCTCGCTTTATGCATCCGTGTTCGAGACCAGATCCGTTCAGATATCAATGTCAGAAAAGATACTGTTAAGAAAACCCAACATATGATTATAATCAAGATGTATAAGTTGATATAATCCAGGAGCATAAATTGATATGAAATTATGCATTGATATGAAAATGTGAGTTGATATAAAAGTGCATTACTTGTTTTTGCATTTATCTTTATCTGGAAAAAGGAGATAAGCATAATTTGAGAGTGAGGTGAGCTAATTCTCCTCTTTTTGTGAAGGTGGACTGATGGAGAAGACTCGATCGAGGGAATCGAAGAGCAAGGTGCGCTGACCTATCACGGCCTCCAGCAAACTACTCGAGCATTGTAGTATGGTAGCTAGTGAGTCACCAGCAAATCCAACGTCTGCCGCACCACTCTGACTCTCCTATCCTGGGGGTTCTGCACGCTACCTCATGAGGCACTTCACTTGATTCCGCTCGGTTCCACTTGGCCGCACGCAGCTAATACCCGACTTTTGCTTGGATAAACGACGTCACAGACTTGGACCTTAACTAGCCACACGTTTCCGGCTAATAAGCCAATCAAGAAAGTCAGGACAGACACGATTAAGTGAGATGAGCTAAACTTCTCTCTTCAGCTCTTTAGCTCTATATCTGATTTAATGACGCCGTTAAAGCACTTACATTTAATTTTCGCAATCTTAATATGAGCTAATTTTAGAAAGACTGCTTTCTACTGTGATCTTCATTTGGCATACCTTGATGATTCTATTTTTACAGCTGATGCTGTAAATCTATCTAACCCAAATTTGTTTATCAGATGCACTTGCAAAGGACAACAGAGGACAGACAGATTGGAATTGCGTTCAATGTTCTGTGTGTCATGGAAAATATTTTTTCCGGAATGCTTTGTACTTTCTTAATCTGAATCATCGATAAGTAAACCATTGATTCCAATCAGCGTATACTTATCCTGATTCAGATTTAGAGAGTAAAGAAAAGAGTTTCCTGAACTCGATATTTATGTCTAACCATGACCATAGGTAATTATATTACCCCCAAGAAAAACAGATCATCCGTCATCCACAGAGGTCAGGCATTGCGTGCACATGCATGATGATTACACATGTTTTCCTGCACATAACGCTAAAGCTCCAAAGCCGGTACTCAGGTCAAGTGGTGTACTCAAAAAAACACCGGAAGAACTTCCTCCCTCAACTGCAATTACCTAAATTGCACTCTCCTATATCTACTTTTCCTTTCTTTACTTTTCTTCCTGCTATAAAGCTACATACCTGTAACTCGTTCTTTCCCACCAAACATGATGAATGTTTAATACAACATCTACATTCTGAAGATTCTTTTATATAAAATTTCCGAGGAAATATTCATCAAAAAGCAAATTAACAAAGATACAAATGGAGAAATATTCCCGACTTATAATTGGGTCCGAAGCTCCTTCAATTTAAATAAATCACGTACAATCGCTCAAAATAACACCAACGATGGGTTCAGTTTTTTTCTGCCACAAGGACGTCTATCATTAGCAACTATTAACATATTCATTTTTTGCTCACTGAGCATACAAACGCTAATGAATGGGTGCTACATTAACCAAAGTCGACTAAATTTGTTTCTTTAGTCACAAAACAAAAAACCAGGTAATCAGAAATTGATTACAATGTGGTATCAACTTATTTTAACTGTAATTCTCTGCTACTGCACTCATGTAGAAATTTTGCTGTGGTCCAGACCAGGCCAAGACCGGAGAGCCCAAAATCGGAAAATTTCACATCAGAAAACTCTAAGGGAAATTTGTTTTTGTGACCTTTGAAAGGTTAAAAATCGATGTCAAATGTCTTGAAGAAACGATCGATAAAATGTAAGAATGAATCATTTAGTAATATTTGAAAAGAAATCCGAGAATAGAGTATTTAGGGTGCTTAGAAATTTTTTCGAGAGTTTTTTCTAGATTCCCAGTGTTGTAAGCACACAGTTGAATGAAAAAATGGAACGTGAGAGCATTTATTTTATTGTTTTATTACCATTTAAGTTTAGTCTGACGATTTTTTGTACAGTTATTGGAATAAAAATATCAATGAATTTTGGGCTAGTAAAGAAATAAAAATGAAATGGTATTGGGAACTTTTTTTGATACTCTTAATCCAATTAATGTAAAAATAAAAACATAGAAAAAGTTCGTGAGACTAGGCGTCTGCAACTTCAATCCAATACTGCATTTCTCTTTTGTCCTTTCCGTCAAGTCTTACAAATTCAATTCGAAGGAAGCTGCTTTTCAGAGAATAATCCGAACTAACACCTTCAACCCGAAAAATATTAACGCGAAAATCACCGGAAGAGAGCTTTCAGTATCACCGACGTTGGCGATACGGACATTTGGTATGACATCGTCGCAGTGCGAACGCTCAATAACTTTCAACAGCTGAAGTCGTAAAGAGAGCCTACAAGTTTTGAAAAGCAGATGGGACTATGAGCACATGCAGTTGAAACGGACACATTTTAGGACAGCTGTTATCCCATAGACAGAAAGTTCTTTTGCAACTTCTATTTCAGCGTCATATCCTCCCAATTTACATGATTTACACATAAGGCTCTTTCAAACCTTATCATAAAAATATTTTAAGTCACACACCTTGCAGATTGTGTCACCACACTTTTTTAATTTGAACATCAACATCCTAAGAAATGTTAGATAGATGTCCTAATCCGGCTTTCGACATGAATGAGCTCACAATAATAAATTCGTTATATCATTTTTAGAGTTACGAAGTAGAAAGCATGAAAAGTGTGTGGGATAAATTATGCGTGCAATAGCGACCATTTTAAAAATTTGTCAATTATTTTAGATCTGTTGAGCTAAAATAGAAACTAAGTTACAGAGAATTTGTAGACATTTTCTGAAATAGCTCTTTATCAATTAATTTAATAAAAATGTAATTTTACGCCTCCACGTCTTATATACATAAAGCACGAACATAATAATAAAGCATACATGAGTGTTGAGCTACTCATGTGGTCCAGTATAATATTCTACAGTCGTAGGCGAGTTGAAAGTGTTTGGGGGTGGGAGTAGATGTCGGGAAAGGGGGCAAAAGACACTTTAATGTCGGTTTATTTTAACAGCATCGACCCGCTATTCTGTCCCACGTGCGGATCTCTGATCTTAAGTGCAGTCATGCATGCAGAGTCCGCGACACAACAAATATCCGTGGTCGAATCAAACGCCCTTATGTCGTGTTTACGTGGACAAAACGAGAAGAGATGAAACGATCGTTTCAACGAATTTTCGAACCACTTATTCGCGACCAAAATTCCTGAATATTTTTCAGTGGAGGAAACCAACCTTCTATTCCCGCCAATAAAGTTCTTCCCGATTAAACAATCCTGTCCGTGGCTTCAGGAGCTTCGGAGGACATTATAGAATATAGAACCAAGAGAAAAGTGCTGCTAAATGCTAAATCGACAAAAGCTGCTTGGACAGCCGCCAATTATCTATGCCAAACTGCGGGAAAATGTAAAGCAAAAGACACGTTTTCTTCGATAAGAAATTGTCAAATTTAAATTAATGTAAAAAAAATAATGTATTCATTGTGCCGTAACCCAAAAACTTGTCTTCAAATTATCGAGAATGGCATTATCATCCTTCTTTATCTATAAGGACTCTAATCGCTTGAATTATCTTCGTCTCATCACTTCGCTTCCTTTTACCATCTTTTGCTTAAGCTATTGCGTTCAGTAAATTATTTAGTCACGCTTAACTCTTTATCTTCACTTCCGCAGCTGCAGACGTCGCGTAATACGCGCCGCTCTGGTTCGCAGGTGCAGTGTAATTAACATCACCCTTGTTCCACGTTCTTGCGCCATGACTCTCTGAGCCGCTAGAATTATTATTCCATTCATCCGCATTGAAGATTGAAGAGTGAATGAGATGCGAGTTGCGTCAGTGCCCCTAGGCAACTCTAAATAAATGACGTTGTATCGGATATGCAAAATGCAATTTCGCATTTCTAAATTTGTACTCGGACTTATTATCCATATCCCCTCCAATTTCGTTTCTATACTTTTTGTCACCCTCGAGCATGACGTGTCATTTATGCGCATATAAATAGACAGTATTTTTAGTATTTTTCAGGAGATCACTGCAGTGACTGCTTTGTTTGTTTACTTCTAGCTAATAGAACTTTTGCATCCATTTGGCAAATACATATACTTATCACCATCTTACTTTACCATTTTACTTTACAGTGTGAAGAGTCATAGTTAATGGTTTTTTTTTATGAAAATCGATATATCACTGATTTTCTCGGAAACTATCACTCGTAGAAAAAATGCTTTAAACAAAAAATGTGTATTTCAATGAGATCTATAACTTTTGTTTAAAACATTTTTTTAAGTTTAGCATATTTACTGAGATAAACGGAAAAAACCATGATTTATATGGTTTTTTAACGGTGTCGCCATGAAAATCAAATTTCCGCCAATTTCTATTATCATATTCGTAGTCAGCGGATCAAAATACATAGGTATAGGTAGCTTTAGGGAAATCGGAGGTATGACCTTTTTGGAAGTATATCCCAAAATCTTTCATGGCTCCCCCAGGCCTTTATAGATAAGAAAAAAAAGTAGGGCACATAGGATACTTTTTTTGTCGCTTATATTACTTTTTTAAGCATAAAGGGTATCTTTTTTTATAAAAATTATAATAATTTATAATTATTACAAATTATTCTTTTTTATGTTAATTAATTTTACTAGTACCTACAATAATCTCAAAATATCCCTAAATTGGAATTTTTTTAAATAAAAAATGAATTTTCAATTAAATATTTAAATTTTCAACAATAAAAATGTATTTTCAACGGAATAGCTGGATTTTTAACCAAAAAAAGGAATTTTTAGTCATCACAATGCCTATTATTATCAAAAAAGCTTAAAAATGATTTTTTTACATAGGTAAAGATAGATGACAACAAATTTAAACTAACTTAAACCAACAAACAAAGATACTAAAAAATGTTGCTAATAGTAAAAAAAACCTTGAAATCCAATCTAAGTAAATAAAATTTAAATTATAGGAACTCAGGAGAATTCAAAGAAGTTCAAAAGGATTCTAAAGAAACCAAACTTTGAACAAATTAAGACGCGGTTTTAATGAAATTTAAGGTGTGAATTCAACCAAATTTAAGGTGAATTAAAAATAAATCCCAGGTCAATTGAAGATAACTCAAGTAAATTCAAGAGGAATTTAAGAAAATTTTGTGCGAATTCGGTAAATGAGTTTTAAAAGTTTTCTTTTGCGCAATTAACATCTAAAAATATTTTAAATGATTTTTAAAAATGACTAGGGATTTGAAAAGAATTCAAAAGATTTAAAAAAAATTGCAAGGAACAATTAAAAGTATTTTCATCTTTAAAAGATTGAATTTACTATTATTATAATTAGCCGGAAAAGTTTTTTCAAACCATAAACGACTTCAAATTATGCTAAGTACCAATGTCAATAATTTTTCAGATGATTGACCTTTATCAATTGAAGAAAGGTGAAAAGGTGACAAATATCCAGAGGTAAAACAAGTAAATACGAAAAAAACTGTGAAGCCTGTAATTTGTCGAATTTTGGAAAATAGAGGACATTAGGGATCTCAGCTGAATATAAATAAAAAATGTCAATTTTATATTTTCGAAATTTTGTGTGATAACAAAATGATTTGGAGCAATTTCAGAAGATTTCAAGGATTTTTGAAAAAATAGTAAAGAGATTCCCTTAAAAAAAAAATAAAAACAAAAACAAAAAAAAAACGTTAGTGATTGGTAGTATTTTCATGTTTAAAACAGGTGTGTGCATGTGTTCAAAATCTTCAAAAAGAGTTTTGATTACAATAGTTCAGATAAGAGGAGGAACTAGTAGTCGAAAAATATAGTAGAAAGCACGTTTGCTATCTTAACACAGCCGAATCGTTTCTTCGAGGCTTCTATTCCGGGGTTACTAAGAAAACGGTTGTCTTTGACACACAGCATTCGCCTATGCCTACATACTGCATTTGTAACACACTCTCATACGTGTACGTATAAATACTGAGCGAAAACCCTGGCCTGGTGCGTGCTAATTGCCAATACGAAAAACCAGACAAGAGGAACGCCCGGAGACAAGAGGACGCAGCACTACTTTACTCGGAAGTGCAGTCTAAACTTTAAAGGCCAACATCTCTTATTTTCTACAAAAGAGTCAATGGACCCACGTGCTTGCAAGGCGACTCATGGAAAATTCATGGTATTTTCAACACGAGAATTTCGGGATCAGAAATAGTACATCAGGATTGTTGAGAAACTGCATTAATGACGAAAATGGACGGAAATGTTCAAATAATAGCCTAATACCAAAGTGTCTTTACCATATAAAATGTCAATGTCGAATCTCTTTCTATTGTAGAGCCACCTTCAAAATGTTCAAGAGAATGTTGCAATGAGATAAGGGTCATATGTCATTTGTCTTGCTTACTCTTTTTTTTTTCTTATCTTGCTACGCCTCCTTCATTTCGGTTTTTAAATGTTTCGCACGTTACAACTTATTCAAAGCCAACTGTTAATTCAACACTAAAAGGATCGTCCTTTGTCTTTGCGAGAATTCCGCCCACGTGACAAGAGCCTCTAGGACTTGTACGTTGGCACGTTCCTACCGGTGCGACTCGACGAGGTAGCTTTCGTGTTTTATGTAAATGTATTCGTGAGTCCGTCTACGATAAACTCAATTTTTTTCTGTTGCACTGGCTTAAATGGCAACGTACAATGGTCGTGCGTTGTCTCAGGAATGCGTACATGGAATGTAATGAGTTATCGAATTCAGATAAATCACAAGGTTCCGGATTCGCTGTGGAAAATAACATTTCCTTGAAGATAGAAATAATATTTACAACTTGAGCCTTAATTAAGTGCACAAACTTTTATATCGAAACTAATTAATGTATGTATTTTTAAATAAGTAATTCGACTTCTATTGCACTTACATGTGGAGTCCAGGCTTCACAGTCTCTAGTATGTTATATTATGAGAAAGAAGAAGTAGGATAGATAGAATATCTAGAATAATCCAAAAATATCCCAAAACTGGGATATATAAAGAACTCAAAAGAATTCTGAAGAAATAGTAACATTTTTTATACAAATAAACAGGGATTTAGTCAAATTCAAGGTGAATTCCGTAAAACTTCAGGTAAATTTATCAATAAAGGTCAATTGAAAATAATTCTACGTGAATTGGAGAAAATTTTAAGAGAATTCAAGAGGAATTCAAGCGGTTAAATTCAGAAGAATTCATAAAGAAATCAAGACAATTTATTTATATTAAATGAATTTATAAAGAATTTCAAACAATGTTTTTTGCAACTAACAATATTTCTAGAAACTGTGAATGATTTTCAAGAATTTCAAGGGATTTAATTGATTTTAAAAAATGACAAGGTATTTCAAGTGATTTTAAGGAGTTTTAAAGACTTAAAATTTTGAAATTTTATAGAATTTGATGCGATTTCAAAGAGACTTTAACGGATTTCAAGAAATTTTAACAGATAGGTATCATAATATTTTAATACATTTTGAATAAAATTATTTCACGATATTTTTAAAGATTTAATTAATTTCAAACAATTTAAAGCGATTTAGAGGATGTTAAGGAAAGTAGAGATTTAAAAGATTTCATAACTGAAAAGTTCTGAACGTTCAGAGGAACGAGAATTTTTGTATTTATTGTATTTTAAGCAAGAAAAAGTTTTTAAATATAGATTCATTTGAATTAAAATTAATTCTGTAGGAAAGAAACCTGTAATGTCTATTGTTATTTTTAGTTAAAACAATATTTTTGTCGTTAAAATAGAACCGGGAAAAAATATTTCGATCAAAACTTCTAATACATAAGAGTTCAAGAAATTTTAAATGTTTTAAGTTCTAAGTAATTTCAAGAAAATGGAAAACTTTTCAAGCGATTCGAAAAATTCCTAGGAATTTAAAATAGTTTTAAAGGTCTTTTAAATGGATTTCAAAAGAATTCAAAAGATTTTTAAAAAATTGCAAGAATCAAATAAAAATATGATAACCTTTAAAAGATGAATTTCCTATTATTTTAATTATCCGAAAAAATGTTGTCAAAGCGGAAATGCCCCGGAATTATCCTATAACACAATAATAATAATAATAATAATAAT
>JAUESI010000036.1:5401621-5418553 GCA_032275145.1 Synergus laeviventris
ATACAAACGCAGTCTATCGATTATTGCAGTCTCCATATATACATAACGGCACGATAAGTCTTATCATCTCGACCTACTTTTTAAAGAGAGGACTCTCCCG
Organism: Synergus laeviventris; assembly: GCA_032275145.1. Taxonomy (NCBI): domain Eukaryota; kingdom Metazoa; phylum Arthropoda; class Insecta; order Hymenoptera; family Cynipidae; genus Synergus; species Synergus laeviventris. The sequence continues at coordinate 5,401,722 of JAUESI010000036.1, forward strand.
TATCACGAGGGCGCCATCGGTTACTATAAAATGAGAAGAGAGATATCTCGACTACATATAACGAAGCCCTGTAAGAGTTTTTGAGTATAGGTATAAAATTTAGATGTTATGATTAACCACTAAAGATCTCGGAGTGAAAGGTTTTTTATGCTAAAAAGATGTGAAAACTACAGTAAAGGATGTATGAATAATTAATCTCATATCTTCACCAAATAATTCTAGAAAAAAAAATAGAGGTTTGTAATTTCAATTTCGCTAGAGATTGCTAATGGGTTCTGCTGGCGGTCATTTCCATGTTATTTCATGATGGATCAAATTATAGGTTTCATGAACAAAAGTGATTTTATTTTTCATTGTATGACGTTCTTGACTTGCAAATCCTCGTTAAACTGCCATAATTGAATTTGGTTGTAAAAAAAAACAATTAAGCTTCTGACTGAGGGAGTTATTTTGCAAACAGGATCACATGCGTATGCAGACATCGGGCCAGTGTAGGTGACTATTGTTTTCCATAATATACCATACGTGAGGCATACGCGCATAACAGTCATCACTGTACCTATAATTTATATCACCAAAAAAGGTGATTTTTAAAGTAAAAATAGATGAGAAATAGATGACAAAAAGTTGAAACTATAACTTAAAAGAACATAAAGGAGATACTAAAAAATTTGCATAAAAGGAGAAAAAAACCTTGACCTCCAATCTAAGGCAATAAAATTTAAATTAGGAATTCAGGGAATTCAAAAGGATTTAACAGAATTTTAAATTATTCTAAATAAATCAAAGGAACTTTAACAAATCATGATGCATTTAATCAAATTCATGGTAAATTCAATAAAATTTGAGGTGAATTCAAGAGAATTTCAAGAAAAATTTGATGAATTGAGAATAATTCATAAGGAATTCAAGGTTGAAGTAAAAGAATTCAAAACAACATATAAACATGAATTTAAAGAATTTTGAAGGATTTAAAAAAATTTCTGAATATTAGGGGATATATAGCAGGGTGGACACTAGATTCAATTTTTCAATTTCTCTGAATTTCCCTGACAGAAAATTATTAAAAATTCAAAGAAATTTTCAATAACAGTGCTGTTCAATTTTTCAAAAATTTCGCGTAACATCACTTTAAATCTTTTCAAACTCCATAAAATCTTTTGAAATCTCCTAAGATTCTACAGAATCTGTTAAAAATATTAAAATCCCTTTAAATTCCTCAAAATCTCACAAACTTTCTAGAAACCTTTTGAAATTTTTCAAAATTCTATAAAGAACTTTAAAATACCCTAAAGTCTAAAAAATATTCCTAGAAAACCCTCTCTTGAAATCTTCAGAAACCTATAGAATCTTAAAGGATGTTTAGCAATTCTGTATAATCCCTCGAAATCCATGAAAATCTTCTAAAATCTGTTAAATAAACTATTATTATTTATTAATGACTGGCATACGTAAAATGCAATTGCAACTTGCTTGGAATAGCGCGTATAAGAATATAAGTTACCATATAGTTAACCATGGCAATGTGGTCAATTACAAGGACGGCGACGCAATAAAAAGGCCTCTGCCATTTCGCAATGAGCTTGACCGCTAAATTCTAAATCAGAAATACGATATAAATATTTTTTAATTCCCTTAAAAAAGTTACCTTCCAATTTTATTGTCTTCAATTTTTAAAACTATACTTTAAAACACACGGCAATAAAAACGTTTTTATGTACCAAGTTGTCCTCAAAACGAGTAAATTATTATAAATACCATATATGATTACTGTAAACTGTTTAGTAGATAAGGTGACTAAATCCACGATAAGAAATATCACACTTGAATTCGAGGCTTAAACATACCTCTTTCACATAAAAATCAGATCAAGACAGAAATAACGGTCTTTGAAAGCTATATACATTTTTCCTGTTACAGCTCAAAGTCTGAAAATATTGGTCTGTAAATTTAGCAATACACGTTTTTCCACTTCAGAAGGAGTCTTTGCACATGAGACTTTATGGTTTGGGTGAAAATGATGCCCTAAGCGAAGTATACGATGATAAGATGAGATAAAGCAACGAAAGGGAAATATAAGAATACATACTGCAGACAACAGTCTACTCTAGAGTCAACACTCTGCACAATGCGGTTAAAGTCTGGGGACAACTCTGGAAGAGACCACGCAGACTGGTCGGCGTCTTCGACTCCGTCGTGGACTGCATTTCAATCGGAACTTTACATTAACCACGTTGGCTGTACATTCCTCTGACCTTCGCCGGTACGGTGGTCGCAGATTGTGCAAGAGGAAGGTAGGAAGAAAGACACGGGACGCAAACGTGAATTGGAACGAGTTCCATTCAAACCAATTCAAACTATCACCGGCTCTGGAAGAACATCACTTTCTTTTACTCAAATCAATACCAACTGCGCATCAGAGCGTGTTTTCAAATTTTTTATATGGTACGAGGCCAACTTGCATCCCAATTAAGAATGCAGCTTTTCACTCGCATTTCTGTACCTACAGTTCAAGTAATTTTTTATTTCTAGAGAAAGCAAAACTCACGAAACATATTGGGAGGCACGAATTTCTCAAATTTCTCGCGATGTTTCTCTAAATAACAACCAGTATTTTTCATCCCATAAAACCATACACTAACAAAGTAAAATTTTCTCCATAATCGCAATGCGTGAAAGCGCTTTCGAGGATATCACTCAGCATAAAATCTCACTTTCTCACGCCACTGCTACCGCCACTAATTCAAAGCAGATCCGAAGGCAAACCGTCCGTAATTACGGCATGGAATGGGATACGGCGTAATCTTGTTTACCAAAGAGATATAGATGCATTGCGTGCCAATTAGACGTTGCTGTCATGCTCGAGGTGTAGAAAATTCATTTGTCTGTGCTATTTGATATGTGCTACTGCTATTATCACACTCGTGTCTACCTATACCATATATTCACAGTCCGATGACTGGTTTGATGTAGTTCTCCATACATAACTCACATTTACTATGGGAATTACCTAATAATGAAAACACACAATCAGGTGCACGAGATATTTACCTTCAGTCGTATTACATATTATATATGTATTCCAGGTTTACGATAATGTTCTGATTCGAGCCAATTTCAAGACACATCTTCCTATACCTATAGGAAACCATCGATCCTCAAACATGGTGGAGTGCAATATGCATCAGCTTATTGCAACCCAGTTTTACATTACCAGAGCATCCAAAGTAAATAAAGACAGCATCTTTAGTCAATTACCTGAAACAAAAAAAGAAATATTTATAAAAAAGAGTACAATATTAATCCTTAAGAAAAACGAGTGACAAACTAAATCTAATTTTATTTTTGATAACACCAAACCCCACATCTAAATTTGCAAGGTCATTCAGGAAATTATTCACTGCCAGATTCGAATTCAAAGCGTGGGTGTTACGTGTCGCCTCCCTCTGTGAATCGCGATAAATGTAACAGATTGCAAATCCAGAGGACTGTAACGAAAGGAATGACTCGAATGTAAAGAGTTGAATTGCTGTAATTAGGAGAATCCCTTCCCATCTCTCATGTAAAATCTAATGCAACTCAAAACCTGTCCACCTGATTCGCTTCATCAAGAATGAAGTCGAGCATCAAAAGATATAGTCTCACATCCTGTGACTGTAAGGAAATGGGTTATGCAAAATGGTCGTCATTCTTTATCACACATGACGAAAGAGGGTTGTTGTGTATTGTAAAAAAAGTATCATCCATCTTGGGCTTGCTTAGATTGAACATCCGATATACTACTAGCCTGCATATGAAAGCAATCCATCAGATCTAGAATGCATGGTGTTATCGGTAGCGAAAAAAAGGAGTGTGTCGTTTCCTTGGGTCAAAGATCTTGTCTATGATTGATCTTCAGAGGAAATTCCAAAAATAAATTCTTGACCCAAATACCGCAAGAGCTTTGAATCATTATGAATTTAATTTTAAACTATTAGTTCTTATTTTTTTATTGTACCATATACGAATCTTCGGTTTGTATACTAATCGAATCCTGAGAAAATGCCTTTGTTTCTAGAAACTAACACATTGTTTGGCATAAAATGGCCAAGGGCACATCAATACTTTCCTCCATTTCAAACGAAAACTCTGTTATTCTTCTAGAAAGAAAAAAAAACTTGTAACCGCCTAAGGCGTGGCATGTGCTGCGTTTCACAGTCTACATGAAAGTATGTAGAATTTCCTGTGAATCTTCCCTGGTTTATACTTTGCGGTCATCAACTATTAGCTTCAGGCAATCTGAAGCAGCTTGTGCAATACGATATGCTTCCGATCACCATAGTCATAAACAAAAAGAAAGAGCTACATCAATCTCGTTGGGTTTGCAAAAAACGGAATAAAACATCAATTTTATTCTCATTCGAGTCTGGTTCGATTGGTGCCTTTGGGAGTATACAATTTCTTTGTTAGTATACAATTTCTTTGCCGATAAATGTTGTTCCAAAGTAATGGAGCACTGATAAACTGATTGGAGGGGGCAACCAAATGTTTGGTGACTAGAGCAACTAAAAAGATTTCTTTGTACTCCCAGCCAAATGGTTGTATCAAGAATCTAAATACATGAAATTTCGCTCGATGTCTGTTGTAAGCGATATCTACCATCTCCCCTTAATCGAATGCTAAATTAATTACAAAATCATTCAACCACATAATGTGCATTATATTAGCGACTCCATTAATTGTAACTCGATTTAAAACCTGTTCATATGGAAATTTTGTGACGATACTGTCTTCAAATATGCAAATTCTGCAAAATCCTGTTATCAGAATCTACTACTTTCCTCCAAATGACGTCTCCGAAAACTCTAATATCTTTAAAAGAACTTGAAAACTACAATCATAATCAGTAAATTGCTTAAAAGCAACTTATCACTTTTTAATTCATTTTCATTTACGGAGATTTTCGGTTCATAGGAAAAAAATTAATTAAGCAATTTTATTACTCAAGCTTCAGATAGAATCAGAAACCATCTTGTGATTACAGAAACGGTTTCAATTAGCATAGCTAGATTGAAATTTCCATTCACCATTCGTTTGTCGATTAATTTAGCAGCATCACGCATTCACCCCAGGATAGAATAAGCATTTAAAAACAGAATTGCCTCAGGTGGTGGCAAAAGCATAAATGCCATGAGGGCTTTTGTCTGGCGTGCATGTTACTCAAGCGTGCATATTAATTAAGTACTATTATTAGTTAACAGCCATCGAATCGGAAGCAGGAGTTGCTGGGAATACTGAATTTATTAGGTCATCTTTACGTCGATGGGATTTGTTTCATTCAGAAGTTAAAAACTTTACACACACCTGAAGTCTTATCCTGTTTCACCCCCAGGACCCGTGACCGAGTCAGAACATCGGCCGGGGTTTATCGATTGGGGTCGCTCCGTGCTCCACCCTGATGCCCCCAGAGTATACATGTATACAGAGTTTGACTCACCCACAGCACCACTGACCTAGTACGATACCAACCACCTTGGCAGGGTGAGGAATTCTTTCAAAATGGAAATATCGCATGATTCGCCGTTCTCATTTCAATCTCTATCTAGGACAGTAGGGGATTAGACATGCAAAGTGTAGGCTTCGTCGAGACGAAACAATTCACCTATTGTCATACTTGACTCAAGAAACTATGTTCAGGAAAGACGGCTTAACTTACTACGCTGCACTTGTAAGCAAAATGCAGTTAGAGAGTTTCAACTCTGTTACAATCAGCAGCACAGGAATTTAATTTCGTGTTTCAAAGTACTTGGTTTGAATAGAAGTACAAAAGGTTTAATAGCCAATAGAGCGAGTAAAGTTCCTCTCTTCGAATTACGTTTCGTCATAGATTTATTATATCATTTTAGAAGTTTTCAAGAACTCTTAAAGCAAACCTTAACTTTAGAGCAACTGAAAGAACTTTCAGAAAGAAGAATGATAAGCTTCGGGTGAAAATCCCTTTCTGTGGATTTTAATTTAACAGCCTTAACGAATTTCTTTAGGTGTAATCAATCATATAACTTCTAGAAGATTGTTAAAAAAAAAAGTCCTTACTTTTTTCTGCAATGGATATTGTGAGACCTCTAAGCTATTTAGGTGGGAAATCTTAATTTTAGAATTGAGAATAACTTGATGTACGCTTGACCATGAGGTTGGAAACGGTCCAAGGAATACAATGAAATTCACTAGTGTTGTACATTGTGAAATGACAATAAAATATTATGGACACAAAAGAGGTCGCATCCAGACACCTTTTTTGCGAGAGCGTTACATTTTTTATAATCTCTCTTCCTGATCGAGATTTTGCAATGTGAAGAGCAAAAAGAAAAAAAAACCTGCTGTTGTGGTTTTTATGTGAATTAATTTTACAAATACTATAGGGATCTTTTCAATAAGAAAATGTATTTTAAACTGAATATTTCAATTTTCGTAAAATTCAAATCATTTATAAGAATCCTAAAGAAATCAAAAGACGTTTTAAACAAATAAATACGGATTTAATTAAATTCAAGGTGAATTCAGTAAAACTTCAGGTAAATTCATCAAAAGGTCAATTCAAAATAATTGTAACAAACGTGAACTAAAGAAAATTCAATTAGTGAATTCATGAGTAATTTAGAAAAATTTCTTGCGATTTGAGAAGAATTTATAAAGGATTCAAGACAGTTTCATATCAACATGAATTTAGAGAATTTAAAACGATTTTAAAAGATTTCTTTTGTAATTAACAAGATTTTAAAGACAATTTAATGCGCTTTAGAGGATTTTAGAGAATTTAGAGATTTTTAAAGAGATTTTAAATGATTTAAAAACATTTGAGTGTATTTTAAAAGAATTCAGAAGAGTTTAAGAATTTTGAAGTAATTTTAGAGGATTTGAAATGTTTCAAGAGATTTCAAGTGGTCAAATAAAAATATTTTCAGGTGTAAAGGATTGTAAATTTCCTATTATTATAATTATCCGAAAAAGTCTTGTCAAACTGGATATGACTACGAATTATCATGTAAAAGTTAAAATTTTCTACGAAAAAAGATTATTTTCAACACAGTAGTTCAATTTGCAACCAAAAATAAGAAATTTCTATTTTAAAAAATGTGAAAATGTGATTTTTTTCAATAAAAACCAGGTGAAAAAAAATTGCAACTATAGAACGAAGAAACTAAAAAAATTTTGCTAAACCCAAAAAAGTCATTTGAAGGAATTTGAAAGGGTTTTAAAGTTTTTTTGAAGGATTTTAAAAGAATTCAAAAGATTTTTAAAAATTGCAAGTATCAAATGTTAATCATCCGGAAAAGTTTTGGCAAACCGGAAATGACCTATAATTATCGTATATTATTATCTTATAATACTAATTTCAATCATTTTTCAGGTGATTTAAGTTTACCTATTGAATAGGTATATTTGAAAATGTTTCCAGTGATTTTTGGGAATTTAAAGGTGTTTCAAGAGATTGTGCAAGATTTCAAAGATATAGTAAGATTTCCTAAATGATTTTGGGGAATTTCTTTAAAATTATAATCATTTCAAGAAGATGGATATAGTTGAGTTTCCAACCAAATAAATGGGGAAAATGGGGAAATCGGGAGAAGAACTGTGAAGCCTGTAATAATCTGAATCCTTTAGTGTAAATATAAAGAAAATTTTACACTTTGGTATGAAAATAGGATACTTTAGGGACTAAATCTTGAAAATAAGGGACATTAGGGTCCTCAGTTGAATATAGGGGCCAATAGGGGAATATATATTTAGTCAATTTGCGATTGATGTCATTATATTAAAATACTGAGACTCTTTGCACATCAACTGACGGTCATAAAATAGCATATAATAAAATCGCTTATATAAAAATTCATGTTACATTCCTACACAGGAAATATCAGTAATTTGAAAAAAGTTTCTAAATTTATACCAGTGCTTTCGAAATATATTTACGATGATTAAGCTGTGTAAGGTTTACACATAATTTCGATTTTATATACAAAGAAATTTACAGGGGACTGTTATTCGTTTCATATAATAAATCTCTAATCTCTGCAAGCAGGATAAATGATTGTACTAGATCGTAATTTATCCTTCCACCTTTTATCGTGCGATTCGCATCGATCGTTAAGCCGATTTTCAGTCACCGATGGAAGATCGATGCGAAGCGAATGCGAACGTTTTTCAAAATGATGATTTTTGATCATAAATGCATGGCACTGTCGGACTGAGTTGAGGTTCATCCCTTTGTTCCACTTTGTGGTTCACTGTGACAATGACTAGTCTAAGAGACTTTATATTTCTTTTCTCAGGTATTGTTTCCTTGCCTGAATCTCTCTATATATATTATATACGTCGAGAAAATGTACATTTGTTCTATATTCTATTATATTTAATATTACCAGTCTTCTGTATTTCCTGGTTTTTATTCAAAAGGCTCTAACTTTCCCTTCAACCCCAGCTTTATTATTCTCATAAATTAGTGTCATCATTTACCTTATTTCTCTCTGGAGTTCACTATAATCATGAATCCCTTCCACTTTCTTTCATTATTCACCCTTTTCCTTCTCAATCTTGCCATGTTTTACTGATGTGATCACTTTATTCGCCTTTTTCCCATTCGAAATAAATGTTTAAAAAAATTGATGAATTAAAATCTGATTTAAAAAAGCAGAAACCTCGAATGTGAAATTCAAAAAGTTCCCGGAAATACACAATGTATCTTATTTGCATTTGCCTCGTACCGAGTCGAGAATCGAGAGGATCTTTCTCAATTGCAAGGCAGGGTATGAAAGACGAGGGTTCAACGGACATTTCGTTCTACCGGACAATTGCAAATAAGAAAAAGAGAAGAAACCATTTTCCGCTTGCACAAATATTGAACGCAACGAGGCGAAACTTTCTTGGCGCCTATTCAGAACGGATTCAGAGTAAGTACGTTACCGGCATGTTAGAAAATGGATTCCAAATGATTCCCTTTCAACCACATAAAATTATACATTTGATGCTCAAATTATGTAGCGAATTCTTTTCAATTTTATTCCATTATTGTGTATTCAAAACTGTAACAAGCATTTCTCTTCGGTGTAATTAAGTCATTTGTTTCATAAGCTTCTACTAATGAAATATCTAGACAGCGATTCCAAGTTGTTGGTATTCTATGCATGAGTCCGGAAAGGCAACGAATTTTCAATTAGAAGCGTTTAGAGCCTTTAAACCTCCTATGCTATATCAACTTCTCGAGATTATAGGTGAACCTCAAGAATTTACATTCTGGATCAGCATTTGATACCATTCCATTGTATACCTCGTTTCTAGCACTATCTTTCTTGGCTATTTGTATATTAATTAAAGTTCTCAGTGACACGATTTTCATCTCACTATTTCTATTCAGTGTCCGTCAAGGAATCTTGGTTTACCCTAATGACCCAACAACTCTCTCTTGTGTTCAAATCGTCTCGCTGTTGGTAAAATGTGATCATTTGTAATTTTCACGTCCACTAAATCATAAGTCGTGAGCATTAGTCATCTTAAAGGAAGATACTGGAACATATGTGGAAATCAGAGCCTCACAAGCGTCCAAAACAATTGCAGAGCAGTTGCTCATTCCCCGACATCTTAACGTTTTAGGCAGTTGGTTATAACCTCATTAAAATGCGCGTGTTAAGTTTACTGGGAGTAATATGTATAATAGTAAGAATGCAACTGCCTCGGCAACTGCTAAAGCAAATTTGGAGCGCTGCCCATTCTTATCTCTAGGACAGTAGTTTTACGTAATATAAAACGCCTTATCTCCGGTAATTAGGCAGTGGGGAAACAAATTACTTCCCTGCCACAACAACAAAATTCCTAATTCACTTAAAAAGCTTTTCATTTTGGTAAAATTGCTCAAGTTTCAGCTCTTGATGAAAAACATTTCTAAAGGATGCACTCAAAATTTTGACTGCCTATAGAAGAAAAGTTTGTATAAAAGTTCTCTTAGAAAACATTGTAGGCTTTTAAACGAGAATATAACGAGTAAATTACGTTCAAAAGAGTCGAAAAGGCTGTCATCAAATAACAATACTCTTTTATTATGGGCGTTAAAAATGTAGCATTCCTTTAGCAGCTTTTAGTACCGTCCAGCTGTAGTGAACATTAGAGTTAATGGCGCGCAACGAAGGGTAATTGCCTTTCCTAAGTAATTATTACAGAAATCTCGTCTTGATTCTTGGCATCATAGCGGTATTGTTTTATTTTCGGGCATGCGCGCCACCATTCATAATCGGTCTCTTAATAATCTTCTAACAAATCCCATCTAAACTCTAAAATAAACGTATACATTCGTGTGTTCTTCCACGAGAATTTATCGGAATATTCGTAAACCCTATCTGAATGTTTCACTGTGGTTAATGGTGTTATGCCTGACTGCACTGGAGTAATAATCACAGAGAAAACTGACTCCCGTGTGATCGCGTTTGTACGGCTTTGCTCTTGGATAAGAAGAAACGTTAACTGCACTGCGAATGGCATTCGGATAATGTTGGAGTTTCTGTGGCGGCATTATCTTCGGCTATTTACTTTACTCGGTCAGGAATAATGAACGGAAAATGCCTCACAGTTGGTGCTTATTAGAGGGTTCTAACATTTTGCGGGGCTCGAGGATATTTTAATGACAAACTAATTTCAAAGTATCAGTTCTTGTCGAGTGTTGAGAATTATTTATCACCTGAAGGGTGAAAATAACGTACTAGGACATTAAATTATTAGACCTTTAATTTCATACGTGTCGTATTCTTGTTATAGGTACACGAAAAAGTAATTCAAAAGTTAATCCTATGCGAGATCTTATGCAAAACAGGTGCACTAGGGACTCCTATTAAAGAAAGAAGTCGTTTTGCTCGAAGACAATTCTTGTAGAGCTCAAGATCGAGACAAGGGTCTTTCATGCGGGTTGAATTAAATCTTCCATGGAGCAGTGATTGCCTTTTTTAGAACCGAAAAAAAGCTGTGTTACCATCTGGAAATTTATCTATTTTCTTGATTTAGATAAATAATTAAGTATATAAGCTAGATGGATCAACACAATCTCATTGAACTAAAAAAATAAATATTAAAAGAATCGTAACTAGAAAAACAGAAATCGATAGCCACGTAAGGAGTTTGGCAATTTGCAGACAGGAAGAGACACTTAACCTGCACAGGAAAAACGATATCTACGTGACCAGGTATTTCCTTTCCTCTTGGGTGCGTGACCTAGCCTATGAAAATAAAGGGAATATCTGCGGGCGCTCTATTTTGGGAACCGATTATTTTTCGGCATAGGAAGTGTGGTTTCGGTCTCTGCTTCCGGAAGCCTAAAAAACTTTTTTAGGGGAATAACGGAAAGCAGCCACTCATTCCACATAAATTATAAACTCTAAAAATTCGATAAAGCATAAAATCCAAAAATTCATCCCAAATTATGTCAATTATTAAAAGGAAAAGTAAGTGTTCAAGACCAGAATATGTGCGAGTAACGGTAGTCTTATACTCTTATGAATAAAACGAAGATTTCAAAACCATTTAATTTATAGATTCAGCAGAATATATACGAAAAGAAACGAAAATTTATCGATCATAATTTTTCGTCGTTGTGAACCTTCCCAGCGTTCATTGCACTTAAGCGGTTGTTTCAAAGGAACGAGGTCCAAATTTGATTTTTACGAGGGAACAGAAGCTCCAAGGTTGATGTTAATTTATCATCAGACATCGCGTTCTCCATGCGTCTCTTTCCGAAATTTTACGAGCACTTATTTAGATTGCCCAACCATAAAACGACTAAGCAACTGTCTAATATTGAATTTGATTTTAAATATAATTTAATGAAAGTCAATGCAAAGGAGCATTTCAAGACATCCAAAGGAATTGAAAATTGCCTTTAACTGTAAGACGAGTCTTTATATACACAGCAGTCTCAGCAAAACTCACGTCTTATAACCACTATCTAGTTAAACTAATTGGGACATTAATTTCGTCCCCAGTTGAGTCTCCATCTGCAGTAAGCTTCCTTTGCGATCTTTTAAGAATAAATTGCGTTCAGATTTTCGGAATGCAGAATTCTCAAGCAGAATTCATTGCTTATAGCGAAGATTCTGAGGGATACATGCTTCAACTAATCCACTAATTGGAGGGTGTGCAACTGCGAAAACGGTGGGGGGTAGCAAATTGAGCTAATATGCGACGAACGACGCACTATAAATACTGCCATTTCAGAGTGCTGGATCCTATGGATGAGTGTTTTCAACAAGAAGCCTGCAGTCAAAGAGTAGATCTGTTAGTTCTCACCCTTGAGATACCACGAGTATTCTAGATTTCTATAATAAGTCTTTAACGAGCTCTCTATATTTATCGAGTATGTTCACCTAGCTACTATTTATCTCAGAGAGGAGGTACATAAACCATCAGTCACAACGGTGTTGTTTCTGAGTGCCTAAACAAACCTCAATGAGGAGGGAATACTAAATTATAGCGCAGTGTTTCCCTAAACCGAAACCGACGACAAACTTGCTCAAGCTAAACAACCCTTTCACGTGATTGACAGAATCCATATAAAATGCAAAATTATCTATAGAAACGTAGGAAGACGAACGCTTGCAAGTACTATTTAAAATACTTATTTTCGAAACATCTAGTGAAGAAATATCTTCATGTATAAAAAGGAAATAATAAAATACTAAAAAAAGAATCCGGAGAGAGAGCTTAAAATCTCACTGGAGCCCTATTTAAAGCATCTATACGAATTGAGGGCGCAAAAAAACTAAAACAGGAAAATTCCCCAGGAATGGATATCGTCATCATCTTAATTAAGTCGTAAAAGCAACGAAACGGACATGCAGTGACTTCAATTCAAGATCTTGAAACTTGTTACTTTCACATGTTGAATGAGGGGAACCCTCGTTTCCGGACTTGAACATTACCAGAGAGTACGATTTTTTTCCAGTTTGAAAAGCTCGTCCCAGGAAACTATGGCGAGAAAACAACGTTCGGTGACATGCCCGAATGCGCGAACACGAACGCACCCATGTCTTTTTCAGTTATGGCGGAACTAACAACCCCTAAACGACCAATTAGAGTGATCTGAAGTGCACACCATTATATACCCTCTTTCGAATATACTTTACTTTCAATCTCAGTTTAACAGCCTATGTTAATGGGTTGTATTCGAAAGTGTATACATTGCAAAAAGTGCGATACTTTTCTACTGATGACTATGATGTGTATAATCAGTTAAAGAGGTATTTCTATTCTCATGTTGATACCATATTCTGAAGGGATTCATTCCGCATTCGAACAGTAGCCAGCCCTCGTAGAGGTGACAAAGATGCTTATCCACTTACTGGCGCATATAACACAATCTCTGCAAAGGTTTCTTCTCTACAAAGCCACTGAGCTGAATTATTGCTACATCGCAGGTTCAGGTGCAAAGCACTCAACCTCTTGTAGCGTTTTGCTTCACTAGTTCATATTGTCTGCTGAATTCGCTCTTCACAGTTCTCACCACCAAAGTTTCCCCCATGTTTCCGCTTCTAGCTTCTATCCAGGTTTAAAACATATTTCTCTCAGTCTTTGAACTCGCCTTTCCTTTTCCTCTCGTCCTGGCACCAGTCTCAATAGTCACTTCGGATTATTGCCTTTCGAGCGAATGAGAGAATGAGATGTCTGCAGTCTACACGCAAATGCAAACGAACTCATAGCTACAAAGCGCCAATCTAGTGCTTCAGTGTTCATTATACTCCCTAAACGTGTGTGTGTGTCGCGGTCGGGCAATTACTCTCGTACAGTATTGCTCTGGTATTTATTGCCACATACGACGGGATAATTAATTAATTAAAGTGCAATTTGAAACTCAAGACATGAGCTTATTCGAGATTCTTCGATACCATTGTTGCACCTATTGGCTATAGTTTCTATAAATAACGCTCGTCGCTCTCGATGTGTTTTCTCTTCCCACAAGCACCTATGAATTTCACCACTAAGTGTGAATTCTCTGATAGTTTCATGGAGCACGATTTCGTGCTAAATTCTTGTTCTTGGATCGCAAGTATCGACTCAGAGGAACAAACTGTATGCAATCCGTTGACCTTTGATTCGACCCGATTCAATGAAACTATTTTAGACCTCGTGCAAAAAGGTTGGAGATATTTACGGCCGACTTTAAGGCTACCGTGTCCTTTAAAAGACAGGAACTCGTTTCAGGGGAAAAAGGAAGAAAAGAAGTTGCCTCTTCAAGGTTGGTCTTAACACCTGCATAGTCAACAGATCCTGACATCATCGATAAATTCATTTGAAAGCTTGAATTAATAGTTTCATAAAAAAAAGTGTAATCCAAATAATGTGATATAAAATGCTACTTTCAAAATTGCATTGTTTGTCATGTCTATCATCTATTGTAAGTTATTGTAAGTAAATTATCGAATTTGAATTTATCTCTGGCAGGATGGCAGACGAAACATACGGGAAGTGTTTATATCGCCACGTTTATACACAGAAAGGCAGCATGTGTCATCATTGGCATGTCACTTTGGAGATAGCATCCAATAATTAACTGCGTTTCAAATTTCTGAATCCATCATCCGTTCAACGATTCCGACGATTTACTGGTCCAAGCCAGTTGCATTTGCCAGGCTGTTTCCACGCCAAAAGCTATTTTCGAAAGGGGTCAGCGCAATTCGAGACAGCAACGCTTTCCGAAAATTAGAGATCCGTGCACTCGATTTCTCATTGATTTACATTTTCTTTTAATGATTGCTGTATTTAAATACTAAATATAAAATCTTTTTTCAGACTAGTTTAACACTAGAGTATTTCAGATGTCAATTAAATAAATGTCTCGACCAAAACTAAAGGAGTAATTAAAGAGACTAATTAAAGGTAAATAAGAATAGCAGAGCGTAAATTAAACTCGAGAGTCAATATTGCTCTAGGGACACGCTATTATATGCGTATACCTGTAGGTGCTCTTAAATTCCGCTTAAATCGACAGTCCACAATATTTATATATGTAATGAGCTTTCAGACGTGTTAATAAACATAGATCACAGCGATTTTGCAGCCCACATTAACTTCACATAATTCAAATTCTCATTTACTTGATTGAAAAAGGGAACAGCAGGATACTTGCTTGCTAAGAACGTAGTAGTCTCTGTTCTATCTTCAGATACAGGAAAACTGCTGTTGCGTTTAATTAACGATGGTCCCTAGAGAGAACCGACCTCTTCCGCGTAAACTTTATTCCACCACCCACGAGAATTCCTTGTAGTCTGCATATAGAATAAATACTAAAATCTGCATATAAGATGAGTCGTTATAAATCCCGTCTAGCTAAGGATCTGTAAAGCGTTAGAGAATCCTTAATGGAGTGTGGATTGATGATTCAGTTTATGAAAAGTGTCAGCAGTTATGGATACGTAACTTCTGCCAGAATCATATGTTAGATTAATGCAATCGACATGCAATCGCACTTTCAATAAGGGACAATTATTAGACGGCAATCATATGTGAAACTAGTTCTATATGTATAGTTATAGTGTAAATCAATATGAAATCAAATTGGAAGAAAGTAGGTTTCAATCAACACTGCAAAAAATGTAATTTTAATTTTCTCAGAACCAATTCATAGCCTCGATTAATTTTTTGCAAATCTAATTCGATCAATTCGAAACAAATTATACTTTAGAATCATGATAGATAATTCTGCAGTAACTATAATAGACTAACCTTGGCCAGGGATATATAACATAAAAAGCTCTTCAGTCTCGAGAGAGTCTGCCATTTGCGACGAATCAGTATAATCCCATTAGCTTCAGGTCGAACATGGCCCATTCACTTGAGTAGCGCGTTTGCTGTAGTAATTAGCGTTATAGTAGCCTTTCTGCCCAACGAATTCTTTGATCTTATAGAGATTTACCAAGTTCCTCGAATTAGAAAGGAATGCTTTGAAGTTCCGGTGTTCTTCTAAAACAGTGACCATAAAACCAGCAAAAATGGTCGTCTTCTCTATCTCCACTAGATAAATTCCAAATTATGTTAGAATGCGAGTTGCAAATTGTTAACTCTAATCCAGTTGGTCTATCTTTACTGCTTGTAACTTGAACTTTCAATTCGAATTTCGCAATACGGTTGGAGTGCGTGATATGCTTGCGTGCATGCGGTGCGAACTTCCTGGCGAACTAGTTTTCATGAGTTTCAAGTACACCATCTACAGACTTTACGGATGAACCGGTGATTGGGCAAGATAGCTTTGTTATGACTTCGTTGAGCTGCATTCGTTCCAAAAAATGAACGTGCAGCTCAAGAAGGAAGTAAATTTTCTCAAAGTTATTATTATACCATATTTTCATGCATGTAAGTTAAGCTTTGAACGTTCATTGAACGATCCAAAAAAATTTTAATGTTTGAAAATTCCTTTCGCTAATAACACTTCATGCACCTAAAAAACAAGTTCAATAGAAGAAAATACCAGACTTTTTAATTCTATCAGAATTATTAAGAATTTGACTAAGTAAATTAGTAGCCTTACATTTGACTACTAAATTCGTCATTTCTTCACTTTTTAGTAAATGAAATAGTAAGTCACCTATTACCAAAGTGAATTAGTTAGAATAACTTATCAATCTATTTAATATTATAAAGTATTTTCAATTATTCTATATGCGATTTTAATGGATTTTGAGTATTTTGACGAATTTAAAAGTTTTTCATGGAATATTATTAACGGATATTAAAATATTTTTATGATTTTCAAAAAGGATTTTAAAGGGAATTAACAGACTATCAGGGAATTTAAACAAATTTCATGCGATTTTTAGGAATTT
>JAUESI010000036.1:5439424-5469375 GCA_032275145.1 Synergus laeviventris
CTTAGAACTCATATGCATACGTATAGCTGCAAGGCACAGTATTAGTTGACCTGAAAAAATGACTTTTATTTTTTTACGGGACTTTAATTCAATAATATATGACCTTGATAAATTTAAGTGAACAGTGAAAAAATGTAACAGGAAAATGCATGAAATCTTACAATTTTCGTAATTTCAGAATATATATGGATTAACAGAAACAACAGCTATCTCTTTCCAAAGTTTACCTAACCAAACAAGAGAACTTACGGAAACTACTGTTGGTCATCTCTCTGATCATCTAGAAGCCATGGTGAAGTATAGTTCTTTTTAATTGAAATTAGTTTCGCCAGAATCAATTGAAAGATGATTACAAGTGGTTCTATTTGACTCAAAAAATATTTTCAGGTAGTAGATGAAAGTGGCTCACCAGTTCCTCTGGGAACGCCTGGAGAATTATGGATGCGTGGATATAGCAATATGATCGGATATTGGGAGGATGAAGAAAATACGAAAAAGACACTGACTGAAGATGGTTGGTTGAAAACTGGAGATCAATTTGTCTTAAGATCTGACGGATATGGACAAGTTGTAGGAAGACTGAAAGATATGGTTATTAGAGGAGGAGAAAATTTATTTCCTAAGGTCAGTTACAATTTAAATAAAATATTAAGAGTATTTTTAATCAATTTTATAGCAGTAGTCAATTTTAAAACAGAACAAGCTCTCATTTTAATTAAATCACATAATACTAATACTAATTTAAATTTTTAATTGTTAATGAACATTTAAAATAAGAAAATGTAGTATATATGCAAACCATTTTTTAGGAAATTGAAGATTTTTTGACAACACATCCTGCCATACTCGAAGCTCAAGTTTTTGGAGTTCGTGACGACGTATATGGAGAAGAACTATGTGCCTGTTTGCGATTGAAAAAAGGAACTACAATAAGTGAAAATGAATTAAAAGACTGGTGCAAAGGAAAAATAGCAAATTTTAAGATTCCGAAATACATTGATTTTAGAGACTCATTTCCTTGCACTACAAGTGGAAAAATACAGAAATATTTACTTAGGGAAGAAAAAGAAGCTAAAAATATAGTAGCATCCAAGACAAAATAATGAAAATTATATTTAGCTTCGGTGAATACGTTTTATTGTGTTTCTTATTTCAAAATGCAAAAATAATAGATTTTAATAAGTAAAACATTAATTGAGTTGAATTGAATTATTTCTTTACGTGATTTACCTCATATTCGTCATTATTATTACTTCACTTCTGATTTAGATTTTACAAAGTGAGGTAATTAGTGATAATTATATTATAATAAATTCAAATTTGAATTTGGAACTAGCAGCGTCATCAGTTGGCGGAACCTGAACTAAAATTCTAAAACTAACCTAACCTTGGTAATGTACATGCTGCCCAACGCATGCGCATTACCGAGTAGTGGGAAATTTCCGGATTCAGGAGCACTGCACGCATGCATGCTGTGTTTATTTTAACCTAAAAAGAATTCTAAAAGATATTGTCAATATTATCAATTAACCGTATATATATTTCGGTACGGAATAATGAATTAAAGTGCGTGGAAAACAAACTTGAACACAAAAATGAGTGACTCAGAAGCCGAAGATATTCAGAAAAGCAATGGACCCGTGGAAAACGCTTGGTCGTTAAAAGTGCCGACCTTCAAACCAGAAGACAATCCAAATCGTCTCCTGGAAGAAAGTTCATTCGCTACCCTTTTTCCAAAGTATAGAGAACACTACTTAAAACAATGTTGGCCTTTAGTTCAAAAAGCTCTGAATGAGCATGCTATCAAGGGAGAATTAGATCTCATAGAAGGTAGCATGACGGTTCGTACAACAAGAAAAACGTGGGATCCATATATTGTCATAAAGGCTCGTGACATGATGAAACTCATAGCTCGCTCTGTGCCTTTTGAACAAGCCGTCAAAGTTCTGCAGGACGATCGAGGTTCAGATATCATAAAAATTTCTTCTTTAGTTAGAAACAAGGAGAAATTTGTAAAAAGACGCCAGAGGCTCATCGGACCCAATGGATGTACATTAAAGTCTATGGAATTGCTCACAGACTGTTATATTTTGGTCCAAGGAAACACCGTGTCTGCTGTTGGTCCGTACAAAGGTTTGCAGCAGGTGAGAAATCCATGTTTGTAAATCATGTAATTAGACTTATAAATTTATACTGAAATGAAGTTGAAAAGATTACATTTCTAAATTTTATGTCACTAGGTGAGACGCATCGTCGAAGACAACATGAAAAATGTTACTCATCCGATTTACAATATAAAGGCTCTCTTCATTAAACGAGAATTGGCAAAAAATCCTGCATTGAAGAACGAGAATTGGGAGAAATATTTGCCGAAGTTCACAACTAAGAATATCAGCAAAAGAAAGCAGCCAAAGAAAAAGAAGGCTAAGAAACCATACACGCCGTTCCCACCGGCTCAGCAAGAAAGTAAGCTGGACAAGGAATTAGCTTCTGGAGAATTCTTCCTTAAAGATGAGCAAAAGAGGGCTAGAAAGAGGAAGGAATTGGAAACAAGGCATGAAGAGGCTACGAAGAAGAGAGAGGAAAGAAGAGCTCAAGCGTTCGTACCTCCAGAGGAGGCTACAACTAGTAAAATTGAAAATAAAGCTGATTTCAACGTCGATCAGTTTAAAAATAAAATTAAAAAAGGGTTCAAGAAGCAAAAAAAATCGTAGCTTACAGGTGCTCAATTTTGAAACACAGGCTGGTAGTGATTCTAAAGATCCATTTATTAAAATAACTTTCACTTCTGTAAATATGTTATAGGATTCAGTAATAAAACAATTTTTAATGTAAAAAATACATTTTAATATTAGATTTCATTCTTAGATAAACCTTAATTTTTGCGGCAGGTTTTTGTTTTATTTGCATCTATGAATAAAAATCGACGAGTAGTAAGCAATTTCTTTTATAGTATTTCTAATTGAAATCACGTTTTGTTGTTATTCTTTGATATACTTAATCCAGGAACAGAATCCTTATTTTCCCAAGCTGTAAAAATATATTTCTTTAGAATTTCAATAAATTTTACCATTATACAAAATAAGGAATAGAAGAAATAAGTTACCTGCAATTTCTTTTAATTCATTTTCTAGAAGTAAGCGTAAGCCGCTGAGATCGACCTTATTATTTCGAAAAGTTTTCAATTCTGGCGGGCAAGATAATACCAAGTCGATTTTTTCCTTTTCTCCCTTTTTCCGATTTAACTAGAAAACAGTATTTTAATTATAGCGAAATACATATATTAAAATAATATAATAAATGGAGCAAAAGTACTTTTTTCCAAGAGAATTATAGTATCATTGTAAATAAATACATGTTCGTGTAATTGCTGACTTATTTGAATATGGTCCATCATTGTTTGATATGCCTCAGCAGCCAATGAAGCATTTCTTTTTTCCTGGTCTTCGATTTTTTCGATACAAGCTAGTAATCTTGCAGCATCCAATTCTAAAATTTAAAATTTATAGACATAGGTATATGTTCTATCAGTTCTATTAGTAATATTTGAAAAATATCAATGCAACTTTTCCATATAAAATAAAAATTTATTTCAATCCTTCATTTCGACACTAAATTGAAAGGCTAACTGGCTAACAAACAATTTGAAGAGATATTGAGGCTGATGAGAAAACTACCATAAAATTCAAAATCTGTTACGACACTAATTTTCACTAGATTTAATATTTTTCTATTGATATGTAACTAAAAAATTAGAATTCAAATTATCTCTCTAAACATGCCCTATTAAATTAATTCTACAGAATGTTAAAAATATGAGAAAAAAAATTTCGGTGCTGAACATTTTTAAGATGACAAATCAGACAAGTGTACATACTAATTGTGTAATTAATTTGATAAAATGAAAAAATGATCGATATTACGTACATTATTGAAAACAAGCTACATTATCCTTACTTTTAATTTGCTAGATAGACCCTTAATATTATTTTTGAATATAAAGACGGAAAATAACATTTTTTTTGCTTACTTTTCCTCTCTAAACTGTTCATGAATCCTGACATGATGTATAATTCCGTCACGATAGCTCCGAAGAATGAGCACAACAAAACTGTCCTGCAAGAACTGCGCATACACACATAAAAAAATCAATAAGTCTATATATATATATCAGTACATCAAAGAAAGCACTCTGACTTTGAAATCGATGAAGCCGAATAAATATCGCCAAATCTTTAATGCCGATCTCTATTATTTAAAATTAAAAACTAAAGAAAAACTTATTGCATCATTTACTTATAATTTTGAATGCTGAAAAAGAACTTGAGTTTCTTAGATTCTACGAAATGACGAAAAAGCCTCTAATTCAATTTATACATAGACCAGATATCCCCGGATCCTCAATGTCAATCTTCTTGTATAGTCTGAAATTCAAAACTTAATAAATAATTAATAATTTAACTTAATTTAAAAATTTCAATACTGAAAAATCGTACTTTTTAAAGTTCAACGAATAGTCAGGAAGTCTTCAATTCAATTTCTACATAGATGTTCGTTTATTTGCTTTATTGTTATAAGTCATATAATAGTTTTATATATCATATATCGCAGTTATTATCGTAAATCAAATTTGAAAATAGGCTTTAAATTATAACAATTATCGAGAATAATCGAAGCGCTCCCTGAAACTACAGGTCGAAAGCGCTCATATAATTTTTTATTTCGAGCTTGGTCGAGGCTCAATTGGGGGATTGTTTCAATTACTGCTTAATTGCAGTACATTGAACACTCACCGAAATCCCCTCCACAAGAAAGTATCCCAAATGTTCTATCGAAGTGAACATTTTGTTCATCGAGTGTATTCCGTTTTTTAGTATCACGCTGAATTCCTGCGGGATCAGCGTTTTCTGCTGTAGATATTCTCTATATATATCATTCTTTTTCTCTAAACTTATGTGTGTTGTAATAATAATAAACGATATTACCACCATAGCAATAATAGTATTATAATATTACTGTCGCTAGGGATGCAGAATTATGTTATGTATCGACGGCCCGCTACCATTTTAACAATGAACAGTATTCATTGAATTCAAACAGCGTTTGATATACACATATATGTCTAGTGTATTGATAACGTCTGCAAATGCTGAACATTTTACCCCGGGAGCTTGGCCGTCATTACGTGCGACCTTGATAGAAAATTCTGGCTAAAAATATGTTCGTCCATTAATCACTTGAAGGAAATTTTGTGTTTCCTCCAGTATTTGATCCTCTAAATTCAACGATTCTTTCAAATAGAATTGGAACAAGCCGCTCACAATCTCCACTTTGAAGTTCATTTATTCGAGGATAAAATCGTAGTTGTCTCTGATGTTATTCGAGGATTCTTTTTTGAGCTTATTGAGAAAGTAGTTCTGGTCTGGAACGCGCAGATTCAGATAGTGCTAAGCAATCAGTGTTGCGGTATAATAACGCAAAGAGAGTTTAAAGAGTGCGCGACGATTGGTGCTCTTTGGAAATGGAAGAGTAACGTGTGGTTCATATGGATAAGGGAGAGTTCTCCGATCTTCTTTTCTGCCTAATTTGATTATGTCGAAGAAATAGAAATTTCACAGCGAGTTCTTATTTATGTACATGAATCATACGTATATTCAATAATCATAATCATATAGAGGATAATAATAGATAAATGTACTTCCAACATAAATAAATCATAAAAGAATTATTTTCCGTACGTTCAAGACGTCCAATTGATTCAAAATCGTTACATAAACAATTTTACCGGATAAGCCAAATGCAACTCATTTTACGCTATTCTAATTTTTCGTAACGCCTGAGATGCTTCATTGTCAAATTATCAAGTTAGATAGAGAAGCTGACGATTTCATCGGTAAAATGAAAAGGTCAGCGTCCTCTGACAATCGAAGACTGACAGAGATTATACAAATACCAACGGTCAAAAATCGACGTAGCAGGGAACAACGTCTACAACAATATTCGTGTTCATATTCTTTTTTCTTTACTTAGATTGCAGTAGTGTACGCGCACCATTTCCACTTAATAACGGTATCGAATAAGTATTAATAGATAATAGCAATAAGGATTTACCATCTTATCATCTACCATGACAAGTAATATTGGAGATGTGGATATCTGTGTTTTAAGTGTTTTTTTGTGTAGGTGTGTTGAGGTATGTAAGTAGTATTGTAATTTATGTGGTGTCTAGAAACAACGCTTTTGTATGCCAGTTTCATCTACTCATTCGAATTTCAGGTTTGTCTGCAAATTGTTGAAGTGAGGCGAGGAAAGTAGTACCGAAAGCAGGAAGATTTCGCTACTTCAATGGGTCCACTTATTCCATCCCTAAAACAAAAAGTACTTTTTGTTAAAAAAATGTTTGTCTCCTTAAAATTACGTTTTAATAATTAAAGACTTTATATCGGAAGGTTATTAAAACAACCAATATTTGTGGCTGACAAAAATAAATGCTAGGTGTAAAAATAATAAACTTACAGGATGTTGCTGTTGCTTATCTTGAACAGGATCGGGCATTCCCCAGGATGGCGGTGTTTCCATTTTACCAGTTTCGTTGGACTGAATTTCACTTAAATTCGGAGCTCCAAACTGTCCTGGTAATATTGCTAATCCTGGTATTAAGGAAATTCCAGCTGCATTTCCACTGGGAAATTGCTGTTGACTATCCAAATGTCCCTGAAAAGATAGCATTTGTATTTATAAAAACCATCTATAAAGAAATCTGATTCCACGAGAAGTAAAATTTGAAATTTCGCTAAAACTAAAAAAAAATTTTAATTACCGAGAAATTAGATTCCATCATCTGATGTAGATCAGGGTCCATGTTGGTGGTACGATTGAATGATGCACTAGATCTATACATCTGCTGATGCCTGTCCATCGGAGGATTTAAGCCTCCCCAGGAACCGACCATTTTTTCATTCAACATCCAGTTCATAGAGTCGGCATCTCCACCTGGACCCATTCCAGTGTTAAAGTTCTTCCACGCTCTTTCGGTACCAATAGGCCTTGGCACTTTTCGATCCTCTATTTTCATCTGACTCATATCTTGAGCAACTTGTGCGGGTGAAGATGGTGACATTGCGGGCGAGCCACCATTTTCTAAGCTTGTGATTAAATCCATATTACTAGCTTGTCCCGACATATTAGTCAAGTGATTCGAAAAGCTAATTTGTCCCATCATCGGATCCTGATGCGGTGGATAATTGCCGTGTGGGGGTGCAAAAGGCCAACGCGTCTGTCCGTTGGTGGAAAGATTAGCGGTTGGGGTGCCTCGAGAAGGGGCTTGATACTTTCCTAATGGGAAATTTCCGAGCATCGCTAAATTATTAGACTGTATACCCGAAGGTGGTGGAGCTGGCACAGTAGTAAACATATTCGGATGAAGTGCCTGTGCAGTGTTAAATATCGTCACCTGGGGTTTGTTATTTAAATGAAGAGAGCTCGAAAAATCTGGGGCCCTAGGATTTAGTCTTGACATGCTAACGGTCGTGTTCACGGTTGCGGCAGGTGACATTGTTTGGGGATAGTTTTGCATGTGAGGGTGGAAAGGCATAAGAGGATGTCCAGGTTGTCCTTCACTGGGAACCATCTTTAATAGATTAGAATTCACGTTCGGATGATCGTAACCGCTGTTGTTTCCCTTGAACAACTCCATTGCAGGTTGTGAGGTTGTGGGCATGACGTGTTGCTGATGAGGAACAGCGTTCCGAGAACCCATGTCGTTTTGAAAAACTTGTCGGTTAAATTGTGTTATATTGGCATTCATTTCCATGTTTTGGGGTTGCATAACTGGTCGCGCAACTGCTAGACTTCCTGGTGCTTTATTCTGAATAGGATGTTCGTAGCTAATGTTGGACTGAATGTGAGATTGTTGAATAGGATTGGGACCACCGGAAGGCGATACTCCACTGTTGATGGTATTTCCGGGCGTGTTGCTGGTACTGCTCGACTTACTCGAGACGGGAGAACACATTGCAGTTCCTCTGTATCCTGGAGCTTTAGACGCATCAACTTGAGGAGGTGCGGTTTCCATGAATTTAGGGGATGCCCCAGAGGTGTTAACGGATACTCCACCACCAGCAACGGTCGCAAAGTTCATGCCTTTCTGAGATTCTTCTCGGCCTCCCCACATTGACTGTTGTGTGACTTTTGTGAAAGTATCGTTAAAGAGGGAATATTCTAGAGGAGTGTTAGATTGTTGTTGTAGTTGTTGTTCTTGCATTGGAGCAACTGGAGTCGAACTTCGCATTTGATGTTGATGTTGATGATGGTTGTTTTGTGACTGAGAAGAGGCTGGAGGCGAAGGTGTGATCCGAACTGAAGTGACAGATGTCGAAATAGTTGAATTCTCGGAACCGCTCGCCACTGATCCAGGGGTAGATTGTGTTCCACTTGAATTAGGGATGTAACCTGTCTTTACAGGATAATGAGACGGCATGGTTGGGGGAGCGGATAAGGTCGGCAGTGGTCGGCAGTGTTTGGGTGAAGTGTTAACCACAGTTTGATGAGGAGAAGTCTGCGGCGTAGCAGACGCTGTCGAGGACATCACTGTCATCGGGCAAGCTTGGGAAGATTTCTGCTTGCTTCCTGTACTATAAATGGATTGCATTACAGTGGTCGAAGTGTGAGTCGAGGCAGTGATTTCAGAGAGTTTTGCGGCAAAAGTTTGTGTTGTGTTGGCTGTTACGATCTTTGTCGCACGTCCAGCAGTCATGATTGCGCTCGTGTAGGACATCGTAGTTTTTGTGTTCGACGAGGATGACATCTGAGCAGCTGCTACTGCCTGCGCTCTTTTCTCCGCTGAAAAATACAAAGAAGATCAATCATATTGTTAACCATTCATTCTTTGCTATGTTAAAATTAAAAGTATTTGGAATTGAGTTGGCAAAAACAAAAGATTATATTTATTTTAAAATAAATAAATATATAAATACCTGCGGCAGCAAGTCTTGGTGCCGTAGCTCTTGCTATAGATGTGGGAAAGGGTGATGAAAGTTTGACTGCAGAGGCTGAACGGAGAGGAAGAATCTGATTGACTGCAGTTCCAGCCAAAGGATATCCTTTGTTCACTTGTGAACTTGAAGCACTTGGAACCAGGCTAGGAGGTTTGCTAACAGTACCACCGACTTTGGTCTTGGACACCTAAAAATTTTTATAAGTTAGACACGAGCCCTCGAACTAAACCTGAAATTAAAATACTTTTTTTCAGAGTAACACTTACAGCAACTGTTGGAATCGGTTTCTCCCAAGTCGGAGCCGCAAGGAGCGCAACTTTCGTTTTTGCAAGCATTTGCAGAATATCCACATCTGGATTATTGATCAAAGCCGTTATTAAAGAATGAGCATGTTTTGTTGCCTCCATGGATCCCCTGTTATGAAAAAAAAAAGTTAATACATTAAGTAAAAAACAAGTGAAGATAGTCACATTTTGCTTTTAAACTTACTTGATTGTAATGATTCTCTCTCCCTGTGATTTGCTTTGCTTTTCGACTTCGATATGGGCTCCCGTCGTACCTCGAATTGCATTGATGTTACTGCCGCCTCTGCCAATCACACGACTAATCGCGTTTGGTGGAACACCAACTTTTTTCGATCTATGTGGAGAATTCATAAATCGTCCGGAATCGTCAGATTGACCCCTGAGTAAAAAATGAAGAATTGGTTAAAATTAATCTAGCAGTTTTTCACAGTAACCAAAAGCTTCATCTTCATCATATGTTACCATCCACGAATAAAGGGGACCTGACGCTCAAAAAATTAATTTCTAATTTTTTAAACATCTCGATTCTTTTTGACTGAAGTCCCTTTTTTTGTGGACATTCACATATATGAAAATCCTAACTTTATCATGTTTGAGAAGAGTACAAATTAAACCCTTAGAATAAAATAAGTCTTACTTTCGTACTACCTCCTTCCATCCCTCTTCGCGTTTTCCGCCTTGTTTTGGACTTGTTAAATTGTTAGATTTCGAAGAAGTACTCAGTGTTTCTCCATCGTATTGGTTGCTAAAAACCTTCTTTCCTTTCCCAGGCACGTAGGTCTCGTTTCCAGTGGCTTCGAAATCTTCTCGTTCAGCAGGATGCCTCGACGATTCAAAAACCATCTGCGTTTTGAGCTTTCGATCATTACAACTAGCTGCGTTAACAGTTGATGTTCTAGTGTTGGAAACTGACGACGTAGAGCCAGTGGAAAAACTAGATGTGTTTCGCCTATAAATGAAAAAGGCTGTATTATTAAAACACATAAATTGCACATTTTACAATTCGTATTTAATAATGAACAGGGTAGCCACACAAATCTTGGAAAAAGCAACACGTTGCTTCCTAATTTACTCTAGATTTATACAAACTAAAAGAAGCATTATGCAAAACATTTAGTTGTTATTCGTATCTAATTACCGAAATGGTAAATATCCCAGTTCAGTGGCTTCCCAATAAACTCATAATGAATGATAACACTTACTTTTCAGTATTGGTAATTTGTGATTTACTTGTCGTGATTGTTGTTTGTGATAAATTCGAACTAGTAGATAAAACTGTTTTGGGGGGTCGGTGCGGTGAAGTGTCTTTCTCATTGACACTAGGACTACTGCTCTTCTTTTTCTTCTTTTCTTTTTTCTTTTCTCTAGCCTTGACATCGTTGCTGCTACAACTTCCCTGACTGTTAGCATCTATGCCACTGTCACCTTCCTCTTTATCCGGATCCTCAGGACTCCTGTTGACAGGAGAGGGCACGTTATCCATTCGTTCGTTATTGTCAGCGCCCTCATGGTCACTATCGTCCCCTCTGTCGCCATCTTCATCTCCGGATTTTTTGTCGTCTTCCTTGTCTTCAAAGATGGTTTCATTCTTCTTGTTTTCTTCGTTTAATTTTCGCTTTTCTTCCTTTTTTTCGAGCTTTTTCTTCTTTTTGCGTTCGCGCCGGCGAGCAGCAGCGGCTTTTTTAGACTCCTCTCTCGTCTTTTCCATGTCTAATTCTTCCAAAAGTATAGTCGCATTCTTATTCGCCTTCGCGGCTTGAGTTTCCTTTGCCGCTCGTATAACTTTGACGCAATCATTGCATTTTTCTAGTAACTCCTTGTCACTAACAGTAGCTACATACCTAGTCATTTCTTGATCGCTTGGGAATTGGGTAACGTGGCTCACCATCCATTTGACTACTTTTAGGTGACCCTTTCTGAATGCTGCCATCAGACACGAAACCTGCATATATGGATAAGAACCATATTAAAAAAATGTTCAAATATTTTACATATAATAGTTATAGATCAATTGAAAGCGATTTATAAGATCTTACGGTACGTGCATATTTTTAGAAATAAAATAACGGGTGTCTATTTTTACCTTACGATTGTCCTGAGAGTCTATGTCTGCCCCTGCGTGATAAAGTAAATCTACAACATTGAGATGTCCGCCATTTGCAGCGAGCCACAATGGACTATTTCCTTTTTTGTTTTTCACTTCTACTTGTGTTCCTCTGCAAAACAAGTTAAAGGTTTTGTAAACATTTAAAATATCAGTTACAATGTATATAAAATGCAAAGCAGAATGTAAGATCGCTCACACCCCATTTTGTTTGCTTCTATGTTTGTTACGACTTACTTGGACAAAAGTAATTCTACGAAGCGGCAGTGACCCTTATCAGCAGCAATAGTAAGAGCCGTGTCGCGAGAAGACGGGACAGGGGTTGCATTTACATCTGCGCCTTTATTCAATAAGACTCTTCCTACTTCCACATATCCACCACTAGCCGCTTCCATCAATGGCGTTAATCCAGTCTAAATCAAAATATAAAAGTTCATATACAAATTCTAAAAGACCATGAACAAAGTGAAATTAAATTCTTGAAACACTAGCAGCGAAAAATATAGGATTAAAAAGTTTATTAATGAATTTCAAATATAAAAATTTGAATCGAAATTGTACCTTTGCTCGGTGTTCAACGTTGGCTTTACGATCCAGCAAAAGACTGACAACTTCGTGTCTACCCTGGAAGCAAGCTAGAGTCAAAGCTGTGTTTCGATTCGTTTCGATTTGAGCGTTGATGTCACTGCCCATGTCTAGAAGCAACTTGACAGCGGCTGAAATTAAATAAATAATTTTTTTTTTAATAATTTTTGAAATTTGTCAATTTAGAATATATGACGCGATCCGAGAAAAGAGACATCTGCCTCTCTGCACGTGTTTAAGAATCTTTTTCAATAATTTATATCTTATGAAATAATGCAGATACAAAATTTCTGATTGCACCTAGTGTAGGTCCCTTTTATCGTATCACGTCAGATATGTACATTTAAGTCAAATACACACCTGTGTGTCCATTCATGGCAGCAAGCATGAGGGGTGAAATGCCTAGTTTGGATCCGGTTCGTGAGTTAATCTCAGCTCCATGACTAAGCAGAAGTTTAATAATATTAACGTATCCACCGGAGGCGGCAAGACTAAGTGGAGTGTAATCAGAAACATTGCGATGTTCCTTATTAGCAGTTCGAGTCAAGAGAAGCTCAACCACTTCGTATCTGCCTCCGCTGCAGGCAAGTGATAACGGTGTATCTTTTGTTCGTTCTGATTGGGCTTCTATTTCGGCACCGTGGTTTAAGAGGATTTCAACAACTTTTTGATGTCCAGCTGTAGCAGCTAATATCAAAGGAGTGAATCCTTTCTTATCCCGGTGCTCTGCGGAGATAAAAATTGTGTTGATAAATAAAAAAAATGAACAATAAAATCATCTTATCCTATTATAAAGAAGAGAATGCGATTATATATAAAATAGATTCTCACAATCTCGGAAATCATTCAAAATTTTTTGATATTACTTTGAAATTTTGTTACCTTTTTAATTTATATCCTTAAAATTATACACTCACTTCAAGACTATCAGTTTATAGAACGCATGATATTTTAGTATGTTCACATAGGACAAATAAAGAAGTAAATTACCGATGTCGGCTCCGCGACTCAAGAGAAGTTCAACAAGGTCCTCGTGGCCGCCAGCACAAGCTAATGTGAGGGCAGTATCATGATTGCTATCGGTTTCGGAGTCAACATCCATGCAAGAGAATGGCGCAGGTGGGACTTGGTTAGCTGCATATCCTTCAACCGTAGGAACGCCAGTGGTGTATTGTCCAGCAACTGTAAAAATGAAATATAAAGTATAAAGTTATATTACACATATGTGTCATATGCAAGTAAATTTTTCTAACTTAAGATCGGCTTACCGGCTGCTGGATCTAACTGGAAGTTCCGTGCGGGGAAATTAGGAGTCTGCTGAGCAGTGGCAGTAGTTTGCTGTTGAGAAAGAAGCGGGTATCTAGCCTTTTTACCCTTGCTGGTAGCTGGAGCGGTGTAGACTTGTTTTCTATCGGGTCCTACGGTGGTAGAAGTTGCTGAAGAAGCTAGCGATTGCGTTTGGGTAGCTACTTGAACTTGATTGGTGTTACAAGCTGCAGTTTGAACAGCGCCATATATTGGTTGAGATGTAACGTCGGAAACACCAGATACAATAGGTAACGTTTGTGCTGGAAATGCTGAAAATGAATTGACGAATCCAATTGTTGCTAATATTGGAAAGGACGTAACGGGAGAATTCGAAAGTGAACTCTTCTAGGTATTAGATCCTAATAACAATACAAAAATAGACTTACTCCGCTGCGACTGCAAGAGTAACTTTGAATGGAGGTTTTCTTCGTTTATGCACGCTTGCATACCTCGGTTGAGACCTTCCTCAAAGGCATTGAGCACTCTCCTCGGTAAGGGTTGTGTGGATGTTATCTGCAGTCCTGCAGAAACGTCCGCTTGTATCTGAACACCGGTTGTCGTTACTTGTAACGATGGTAGTGGCATACAACCTGCAGGAACAGTATGTACTACTGATGGTACGGGAGCAGGGAAGTAATCGCGACCTGGGTGGAGGTTGGTAGCTTGTTGAACCACCTGGCCAAGTTGCTGTTGACTTTTCGCAGAAATTTCCAGCTTTTTCTGCTCACACTTTGACAGGTCCTCCGTTGCTGTTTAAAACAAATAAATCGATTAATTTCTTTTTATGATATCAAAGTTTATCTATCAAGATTAGGAAAAATTCAAATTAGAGATTAAATCTGCTTTAATAAAATAACATCTTACCAGACGCAGTTTCATCCATGCTCAGTGATCTGAATATGTCAACGGCTTCCTCAATGGGAATTTGTGAATTTTCACTATAGACGTCATCTACACCCAAAGATTTCGCTTTCTGTGCTGCAGCAAAAAAAGGACAGAGTCCTTCCCGGTGTAGTCTTGCGTTTTCCTGGTCCATATCCGTAACATTTTCTTGTGGTGTTTGCTGAGGCTGACAAAGAAAATTATTGCATATGGTGACAGTCAGATATTTGGGACTCATAATTTAAGTTATAATGTGACGATGTCCTTCACCATTGCACAATCGCTTAAGGTTAAACATGATTAATCAAGTCAATTCACGAGGAAACTCATTTTACTAAGTTGGTAGGATTACTATTTGTAGGTTTTGGGCAATGTATCATGCAGATTGGAAAAAGGTGTTCGATTTCTAAAAAGGGACATTGGTAGTACCAATTGTACGCACTCTGTACTTTATATTTGAGAATGACTTTTCAAAAATTTCAAAATGCTTTCCAAACTTTTAAAATTACTAGTTTTAATTTTAAATTTTCATTTTGAAAGAAAACTTCGGTGGTCAGCAAAGCAAACAAGCAACAGGGGACTAGAAGTAGACAAGACAGTGAAGTCATGCAATTGAGTTATACTTCAATTATAGATCATCTCCTGTTCTAAGCTACCACAAGTAAATTATAGCTGTTTTATATCTAAAAACTACAAATCAAAATTTCTAAAATACATCTTCAAAATATAAATCTCTAGTAAAAAAAAATTTTAATATATGAATCAAGCACTAAAGATTCGATGGATATTATTTTAGGAAATACAAGGTTTGAAAAGCAAAAAATAATTTAGTTGTAAAAATTCGTTACGTGTTGAAGATTATGCGCACGGATTTCTTGGGGAAACTATCAAGGTAGCTTGGAACGGAGGATGAAATTTGAAATATACCTGGCCAAGAAGATAGTGGTGGGTGTGAGTGGGGTGGAGGTGCGCCATCAGTTGACTTGGCATCAAAATGCCGCCTCCACTGCCACCCCCTACACCACCTTGTTGTTGCTGCTGCTGTTGCTGAACCTGTATAAAAAATTGGGCCCCATCACACACTTAACGTATGATTTTTTTTTCAGAATCTCATTAAACAAAACGCACCAGTTTTATTTCAAAATTATACAGTTCCAATTTAGAAAAATGCAGGAAAAATAGGGAAGGCTTTTATACAAATAAGAATGTATTCATTATAACAACTTTCATATTGAATCACTTTCAAATCAGAAATTTCGCAAATTAGAAGAAATATGAATTTCAAAGCTTATCCTATCACAAAAAAGGAGCCAAAACTAGAATTATTTTGTATAGATGTGATTTAAAAATTTTTTCGAGCACGAGTGGAATTTTTAAGCATATAAATTTGTTAGAAGAAAATGAACAAGACCCAGAAATCAAAATTGAAATGACAGCAAATTTTCTTAACTCCGAATTTAGTAACTAATAGTATTATTTTTTATTAGATATAAAATTCCGAATTAAGAAAATTTGATGTCATTTCAATTCCGATTTCTGGCCTTGTGAATTTTTTCCTAGTGTATTTATATGTTTAAACCACAAATTATACAGATAATTTCATTAAATACCAAAATCAAAATTTACAAAATTCGCTGCATTGCCAATTTCGAATCCTGAGTCTTGATTTATTTTCTAAGTGCATTTTTGTCACTAGAAAGTTTTCAAATGCATAAAACTTTTAGAAAATGTTGAATTAAAATATGCAAAAATTGAGAAGACTTTTTTTTTACCTCTAGGCATGTAAGAAAAATTGAAACTCAAGAAAGTTTAAAAACTGTAAACAAAAAAATCTTTGAAACCTTTTTTTTTCAAGTGCAGGTAATCAAGCTGCATGTCGATCGATTCTAAATCAATTATACTTTTTTAGGATCCCATAAGCTAATTTTCCGCGTTGTAGTGATTTCGAATTCCAGAAGTATTTATTTTCGACCGACCCTATTGCTCAATCTTAGAGAAAAATCATCTAAAGAAAATTGATTGTGCAATGATGAGAATACATTAGTATTAGGCTGCAAATAGATGATCACGTTAAAAATATTTTCAGATGCTATAATGTAAACTCACTTGTACTTGATCGAGTTGTAGCTGAAGCTGTTGATTCAGTTGCTGAAGCTGGTGCACTTGCTGTACCTGGTATGTATGTTGCCGTTGTTTTTGGTTGTACTGATGTTGCAACCCAGCCATTAAAGTAGCCTGCTGTTGCTGCAATTTAGAAGTGAGGGTATTTCCGACTTTCCGAATGTTTTTACCCTCCTTTTTTGAAACGGGTTTGGCTTTCGGGCGATCGCTAATAGCAGTGTTTTGGCTAACATCGCTACTAGCTGTGATGGGTTGGGAAACGGTGGTGACGGCAGGTGGGGTTGAGATGTTGGGAGGACTTGGTGTTGCCGTCGAGGATGCACCAGGAGTTGTGGGACCTGCAGCTACTGAGGTTGTAGGCACAGTTGCAAGCGACATTGGTGGAGAAGTCACAAAGGAGCATGTCGTAAAGGTCTCTGTCAACGGAGCCGCCAAAGAAAGTGGCTGTCCTCCTTCTTGCACGTTGTCCCTTCCCATCATTTCTCTCGAAATCTCTGTTGATTTAATATAGCCCTCATAATAACGCATAAGATAATATTTTTCTTTACAAATTAAAATGCACAGCCTAAGATCTTACGTACCAGCAGTATTTGATTGAGCAGGTAAATCTATGTTAAGTGTGCTAGTCAAAAGTGTCTTTGTATTGGCGCTCTCCTGCTGTAGCTGTTGTAGTTGTTGCTGATTAAAAGTGGGTTGCTGTTGAAGAGTGAATGGTGACTGCTGTTGCTGAGATACAGCAGACATGGAATCTGTAGCTGAAGGACTCAAGAACAAGTGACCTGCGCCCTTCATCTGAAGCTCTCTTTCTACCCTCTAGAAGATAAACCAATATTTTAATTCACATTTCCTCCAACTAGTATAAAAAAAAAAAAAAAAAAAAAAAAAATCGACGAGTACCTGTACCTGCAGCTCTTCAAGGATTTGCTGCTTATGGAGGATTTGTTCTTGTCGAGTAGAGGTGGTAGTTTTTCGACACTCAGAGGTGGTGGGCGTAGTAGTTGCAGAAGGAGCAGGGCTAAGACTAATATTGGGATCAGACAGGCCCGCAAATCCTCCACTTCCTTTATCTAAGATGTTGGTATCATCTTTAGTCGGTCCAATGGACTCGCCTGCGGGTTGAGTTCGAACTTGTTGAGCTTCAGCTGAAGTGAGACTCATGTCTGGCATCATGGTGACAGAACGATTCTTTCTCAGAAGAGATTTTTGCGTGTTATGCTTAGGTTGAATATTTTGAGTTTGTGTTTGTTCGGTGGCTTGTTGTTGCTGTTGGTGTTGCTGGGTAGAAGGTGGTTGTTGATGAGGCACGTGCTGTTGATGAGTAAAATTTTGCTGCTGTTGTTGTTGTTGAAGCTGCTGCGGTTGTTGTTGCTGGGGCAATAGCATTGGCGTGGTTGCAGCACAGTGAGGGGTGCCCATCATTATGCTGTGTGGATAATCCAACAGCAACTGCACGACATTTGTATGGCCGCCTTTGGCAGCTTCAATCAACATAGTTGAGTTGTCCTGTTGAAATAAAATCAGTATTGTTGAGATATTGTTTCGTTGAGCGACTTCAAATTGTGTAACTGATATATTTTCAATGATGAAAATTTAAAACCATATCCTGAAAAATAACTTCAGATGAAGAAAGGACAAAACGTACCTTCAACTTATGGAATGGATCAGCAGATTGTCCTAGTAGCAGCTCTACGACAGCAAGATGCCCACCGGCACAAGCCAGGGAAAGAGGAGTGTGGTCGTTGTTTGTCGTCTGACGATTAACATCTGCCCGTTTCGACACAAGAAATTGAACAGTACAAAGATGACCAGCCCTACAAGCTTTCATTAATGGTGTTCTACCACCTTCTGACTCATGTTCCTGAAAAAATCGAAGCACGTTAAGACAACAAACTTTGCATGGAATGAAATAACTCCGTAATTTCATTAGAAAATTAAAATTACCAAATTAGCACCATATTGCATGAGGAGATCAGCTACATCCGTATGCCCGTTTTCACACGCATACGTCAATGCTGTATCTCCCGTCTGCGTTTGAGCATGTACATCAGCCGAAGATTCGAGTAAATATCGGACAAGATCTATGTGCCCTTCCTGAGCTGCTTCCATTAAAGGCGTGGAAGCACCCAACTCGATATCTGCTCCAGCCTTTATTAAAAAATCTGCAACCTCTAAGAATCCTCCACAACAAGCCAACGTGAGAGCAGTTTCTTGAGTCTCTTCCGTCTGGGTGTTAATAAGCGCTCCTGAAAAATAGCAGATATAGAGAAAGTCAAGACACAATATTTTTTTATGACATTTGAAATTATATCTTATCCGAAATTGTACTACCACCTTGACTTAAAAGCAGGGCTACCATTTCTTCATGACCTTCGCGAGCAGCTTCCATTAAAGGTGTATAACCTTCATCATTTACTTCCTCAATGTTGGCACCCCTTTCAATTAAAAGCATTGCTAAGTCCACATGGCCTCCACATGCTGCTAGGGTTAAGGGTGATTCGAAACTATCGGTTGGCATGTTAACTTGTGCACCGGAATCTAAAAGTAAACGAGCTACTTCAACATGGCCATCCATCGATGCTTCCATAAGGGCGGTATGCATTTCATCAGTTTTGTGTTCCTAAAAATTAAGCTGGGTTAGCAAACGGTAATGTATTTACTAATAATTATGGACTGAAATTATTAGTTTCAAGGGAATATTTTACCTGGTCAGCTCCAGCTTCAAGTAGGAATCTAACCATATCCAAGTGACCTTTGTAGCAAGCCAACGTTAAAGCAGACTCCTTAAATTCATTGGAATGGGTATTAATTCCTGCTCCATGATCTAATAAAATCTTGGCGACTGAAACATGCCCTGCACTTGCAGCTTCCATCAATGGTGTATGCCCATTTTCATTATGGTCTTCAACATTGGCACCTGTATCCAATAGCGCTCGTACTACTTCTTCATGGCCACCAGCGCAAGCGTACATGAGAGGCGTATTGCCTTAAAAAAAGAAAAATGGACATTTTCGATCAACTCGAGATTCGAAAAATTAATTACATATTAATGATGGGCAAAATATATTCAAGCTGAAAAAAACTAATTTATGATTTAAACTAATATATCTTAGCTTAAATGAGATTAATTATTATTAAACATAATTTTAACTAGTTTAACCTATTCAAGTTTATGCGAAATATATTTTTTCACAACACTAGCAGCAATTATTATTAATAAATATCGAAAGAGTACATAGCTCATAAATTGAAATATACTTTCAACAACTTTCAATTATTTTTTTCATTTTTAAGGGTTTATGGTACTTGCATAAGAGCAAATTTATTTTCCTCAATTTAACACTCGCAATAATAAATACTTTTTGTTCAAACCAGACCATTTACCTCCGTTTCGTACAAACGGAGGTAGGGCTTAACTTTAGTGAAAAATATTTATTATTGCAGACGTGAAGACTAACTGTTTACTAGTTTTATACGCCTGGTAAAATTTTTACTAAGATTTCAAAATTTTTAGTTTCGTACCGGATGTTGACTGAGCATTCACATCAGCTCCGTGGGCTATAAGTAATCTCACAATATCTGCATGTCCTGCACTGGCTGCTTCCATCAAAGGAGTACAATCACCCTTGATTCCACGATCTTCTACGTTTGCACTCATTGCCAACAATACCTGAATTTCAACAAAATAGTAAAACTTTGAACAATTGTCTTTGAAAATGTTAAAATTGGTTTTAAAATGTTACAATATCTTACTAAATAATATAACCTCTAAAATAAAGTATGTCCATATTTTTATTCATTTACTCATTTACACAGGTACATAAGAATGTAACTCACATAAAACGTCAAAAGTGAATTTGGATTAGTTTTGCTCAAACTATATAAAAACTAACAAAGAAACATGAATATAAACATAAAAAGAACGGGGTTTTTCTTGATGTGCTTATATTATGCATATTGGCATTCATGAGCTTATTTATTACGTAAGTCACAATCCATATTCACTTTATTTATTCATATTTGAAGTAGAGCAAAGTGCAGGCAAAAGACGACAATGACAACACAATAGCAATCGTAAACAGTAGAATCTACATATTTTATTAATAAAAGGTGGACCCAACAAATTTTTCCACATTTTCTAGTTTATAATACCAAAAGGTTTATTTCCACATAAAAATAAGAATTTACAACAAGATCTCAGTAATTTAAAACTATTTTTACAAAAATAAAAATAAAAAAAATATTATGAATTCCGAGTTAACTTCTTTCCTTAGAGTTCGATGAATCATAAGCTCCGTTTCATTCGGCAGTACTTAAGTATATGTACTTTAATTAAAAGGTCAATACAGGAGACAGACGTCATATAATTAAATCTTCATTATGATGGTCAGAAGTCTTCAATTGAAATAATCACCACATCAATCATTAAAAAAGAAGTTAATCTTATCTTTACAGCTTTTTGAATATTATTGTGAGTTTTTAAAAGAAAAAAGAGGAAGTTCAAAGACCTGGAGAATATTGATGCAAGATCTACGAACCTGTGCCAGCTCGTAATATCCAGCGGAACAAGCAAGGGACAGTAAGCTCTCTCCCTCTTCGGTAGTTTCGTGCACACTTCGACCCTCAGTTAGGAGTTTTTTAACAGTTCCCACGTCTCCGTCGGTGCAAGCTTCGACGAGAGAGCGCTTCTCGTTTTGATTGCGTGGGTTGTCACTTCTCATGCGCGTTAATGCTGCTGCTGCTTCATCCAATGCACAAGAAACACTAGACGTCAAACGACGGAGGACCTCGTGATCGGCCAGGTGCTTCCCATCACCAGATGAAAGCTTCCCAATACCGGCTGCCTCGAGGAGAGCTTCAAGGCGAGCCTGAGTTTCAGGATCAACTGATCGTTCTGGATCTTCAGGTGCTAATAAGAACTTGGAACTCTCTGGGTGATTATCTTCTTCCAACTCTGCTTGATCAATTGCAAAACACTCCACCTGCAATAAAAGAACATTTCGTTACTTTGACGTTACTTTACATCAATGTGGTGCGTTTCAAAACTCTGGGTGATGCTTAATGTATAATTCATAGGCTAAGAATCGCCTTGTATAATAGTCAGTTTAATGGAAATTACGGTATCGACCCGCGGATGGTTTAAAATTCAATGATTTACTTAAAATTTCCTGAATTCGTACTTTATTTCTACAGCAGTTAAATGTTTCAGTATCGTACTCATTTTTACAAATTCTGAATAGCTTGGGTATTTAAAAACTTAAATTTTTATTTTAAATAAATTAATATAGGACATTAGCAATAATTATTCAATTGTAATACTTTTAAAGAAATAATAATTTTTTATTGTGTGTAAACAAGTTAGTAATGCGAACCAAAAGTGTGAATTAAATTTTAGACCTGTTAGATTACTAGAACATTTGTTTTCTACTGAAAGAAGCAAACCGATCCTAAAAAATCCTTTTTTTTTTTTATTTCAGCGTGATGAAATTAATTACTATTTCAAGTAGTAACTCAGAAGTACAATAAAAAAAAAATAAATTCGCTTGCAAATTTTACCACCATGGCGTGCATATCAATTTAAAATATACATTCTATTCTGATTGTTTCAATGGGAGAGTCGAAAATCAATGAAGATTTAAAACGTGTAGCAAACACCTATCGTTATAACCTCTGATTTGATAGATCGCACGGGAAATTTATACACTCGAATACAATGAGTGAAATCAGTCCGATAAAAGGAGAGACTAAGGTTAGGTTCGAATTCACACCCACTTTTTAAACTCAAGACAATTATTTACAGCAACAAAGAAAGCACTTTAAATGCTTCAAGATGCCTAAAATATTTTATATAAATCCCAAAAACTCGTTTTACATTCCTGGAATTTCAGAAAATTCCTCAGATCACCTTACACGCCACTGGTAAAATTTCCGTCTAAAATGTTTGAACGCACTGAATTGATCGACTTCGCAGCACTTCCCAGCTTCTGCAATCACGTATTCGCATTTACAAATAACTTTTTTTTTAATTCCCTGCACTTTAGAATCTTGACAACTCTGGCTGCGACCTAATGTATAGAGCGTCAACGTCACCGAGGTTAATTCCCCGAGAGGAGAGAGCCAGAGTTCCGAGCTTCGATGCTTGGTCGCGTTAACTCACGAGCGGCGAGAGTTGCAATATGAAAATTGAGGTTATGCCTGATAGCGAGAAACTGGGAGACGCTTCTTTAAACTTTTTCCACAGCATTTTATCTCCAGCATCACCAACAATACACAATAAAAATGGTGGGGTCGAAAGGAAACCTTTTCTTAGAAAATCGGTACTGTACGATGAGGAACAAAAGAGGAATTTTAGGATTTAGAAGGCACGAATGTAGCCTCACCCCATCAACTCGAAAGCACTGTGAGATTTGTACGAAAAACGTCAGTGTCGCGCGCAAGGCACTGACGTAAGTTTCGCGTCGAATTTTCAACCAAATGCAAGAAATAAAAGCAGTTGGTCTCAGAGATGAGAATTATTTAAAGAAGAAAATAAATTTTTTTTTTTGACTAAGCAAATGGAGTTTGCTAGCTAGAAAGAACAAGGGCTGGCCGAACAATGTGCAGCCATTTCAAGGTGGATGAAACTGACACTTCCTCGCTAATCCCGCATACCTGAGTCTCAATTTGTTTTTTATTTTCGCCTCACAAAGAAGACACCTTAGTTCACTGACACAATTGACTTTTCACGTAATCAAGACATCGCCGAAACGTAAGATCGGCGGTCACTGGTTGTAATATCAAATAATATGGCTCCGTTCCACGCACACTAGACCAACAGGATGCCACTGGCCCACGAACTCGGCACTAATACATGCTTATGCTTTGCACACAAATAAAAGGCGAGACTTGCTCAGTGCCACAGTCCCACAGACTTGCACAGGCAGAGAGACTATTGGCGGAGGTCCGCTCGGTGGCGCACCTATAGAAGACATATACAGAGTCACATACTAAACACATACCTATCTATCGAAAAAAAGGTTCGTTTTGGCACGTTTTGAAATTGACCTGCACGTTCTTGTCCATTCCTGTGCATACCTGGAAAAACTTTAATCCCAAACGAACACATCAAGTGCTAACTTATTTACCCTATTTTCATAAACGATTTATTATCAAGGATTATTTTCGTGCTTCTTAAGTTAGGTTATTTAGTAGTTCTATGTAGTATCTCCTACATATTCAATGTATATTAATACATTGTTTTTTGAGAAATTTACTACAGAAAGGGCCGCCAAGGCCCTAATAATCTTAGGACCCACGGTTCTAAGATTAGAAATTTTTTATTTTCGATCTCCAGCCATTTGGATAAGTTAGGACTTAATGAAATTTTTTTACTTTCAGTTCTAAATTTTCAAGATCCAATAAAAATTAATTGCATTAATAATTTGATTAAGCATTTTTAGGGAGGTGGCCCGCGATAATGTAAAACCTCGAGGTCCGGAAAAGTTCTCGGTGACCCTTACTACAGGTGGTTCAATTGTAGTTTCATTGAATTTACATTTTTAGATATTTCTTTCTGTTTTCCGACTACATATTTAAAGAAAAAAGAATGAATGAAGAGTTTCATTTGCGTTTGCGTGCAATTGGTATACGTGAATTAACGCATACCGATCTACGTTTCTGAGCCGACCTACAGATGTCGTGATATTATGGGAAAAGGTAATCTTAAAACCTACAAAAATCCTACCACAAGGAATTTATCCGTGCAAGCGTGCAAGTGATTCACAAGGCTTACGTCGGCAGAAGGTCGGTTAAGTTTTCTAACCTCTCTCAACCTCACGGCTCAGCTTTGTAGACACGCCGTAAGCCCCGTAAACTAAAATCGGGCGAGTTTACGTTTCTTTCTCGTATTTTACGTATTTTAACGATCAAGTTTAGACAGGAAATGAGAGGATTTTGTTTCTAACAAAGGAAAATATAAAAAGTAAAAAATACCGTTTGATAATTAAAACCTTACGCATGAAACAAAAGAAAGTATAATATTAGGAAAATGCTTCTATGAAAAGCCACGATTGAACATATTACATTTTTTAAACAAATGAATGCAATTGAGTCATCGGAAATTCCATATGTTGTTCAAAAAAACAATTATAATAATGAGTTGGAATTATATTATATATTGAACTTCCCACATATTTGAAAGTGACCGAAGTTAAGCGGTTCCAAATTTTGATGGATTCCAAAAGTTAGACAGTTTAAATATTGGGTTTTTAAAAATTTTAATAGTTTCGATTAAATTGCACTAATGTAGATGCTAAAATTTTCCCATAGAAGATGAATAAACTGAAACAAAAAAAAATATTTGTTTCCTGCAACAATATTGTAAGTCAGCAAAAGAAGCGCAAATCAGAGTGTCTAGCGAATTGTCAAAATAATAAACAAATATATATTGAAACGTTAATTTTATACAATTAATTTGAAATTGAAAGGCTAACGTTGAATACTGCATTTCAGGGTCTTATTTGGATAGTATTTTAAAAGCAAATGATGAAAATTGTAAAATTCGCAGTATTATATTGAACAATTTTAAATTGAGGGCTTTCAAAATGAAATGATTATTTTTTTGAACTTTTTGAATAGGAATTCACAAAAATGCAAGAATTTTGCCTGGATTCAAAATAATTCGAAGGAATTTCTGGAAGAATTTAAAACCAAATATAAAAATTAGAAATTTATCTAGAAAAATGACGTAGCACATTTTTTCCCCAAATTTCTCAATTCTTTTTCCTCGTATTTTTCAAGGAACACTAAATTCCTGGAAAATCCCCAGACCGCTAGACACCCTGCATAAAAACGATGACTTACAAATTTCTACTGTAAAATAATATTTACAATTATTAGACACGGCCAATATAATTGAAAAAGTTACTACTACATAACATGTTCAATATCTATTAAAAATAGTATAAAGAAACGTTAATAATGTACCATAACAAAATAAAAATTCTATAATAAAATGTAATTGCCTCGGTATGTACTTATCGTTTATCTGCAGAGAAAAAAGGGCCTTGGAAACTTCACTGTAGAAAAAAATTGTGCGCTTGAAAATTAAAAATGGCTCTTATGGTCGAACATAAATAAGGCTCAATTTCAGACTGAATTCAGGTAGAAAACACACAGTTAAAGCCTCAACTCTGTTTAAAGAGCAAATGTATAATCACGTACAATATAAATGCTTCCTTGAATGTTTACTAAAATATATTTACCACATTATTTAAGTATTATTTACTATATTATCAGTGAAGTCGAAACATTTCAGTTTTAGTCAATCATTTTTCAAAGAATAATTAATATTAGTAAGCGAATAAAACTGTTTTAATGATTTCCCAACATTCAATACATTCGTAGGAAATTGTTACATATGACCTTTCTAAATATGCATCGATATTGTGTAATATTTTACAATTATTTACAAGGTCAGTAACATTCACTGAATATTTATTTTTTCAACTACTAATCAAATTTAAAAAAATAAAAAATGTCTCGACATTGTTTCACATGCAGAAAAATGAATATCGAACACAACAAAACTGCAATTGAATTCTAGGGTTTTCCGGCACTCCAAATTGCTGAGCACATTCTAGGTTTTCCGGTTTGATGACCACCCTGTAGTCTTCCCGTAGCAAAATTTACTACAGAAAATACCTCATTCATGGAGTATCTAATGATTTTTATTATCCACTAATCATTGCATTGCGAAAAATAATATTTCATAACTATCAATATTTTCCATTTTTTAAATAATAGTATATTAGGCAATTATTTAATATTACTAATTATTTGAATATTGTAATAAGTTAAAGTTTAAAAAACTGTAAACTTTAAAAATTAGTTTAAATTTCATTATATAAGATCTATTATTCTCCTCTCTGGACAGGAAGAAAAATTATCATAAAGAGAGAAATAATAAAGTTGGAAGATCTATCGAACGAGAATAATATATATATAAATATATAACTCTGAATTCAAACAAGAATTACTCATCCCCAGAAGCCGCTGAGATTATTAAATATGGGATTTCCAGACTCAGTAGCTAAATATCAGGTGAAAGTTGCTGGTCCTACCAACAGAGAAAGATCAGATTTGCACTTTAAACAATAAAGATGATATTAAGCCTATGCAAAAATGAATAAAAGTATTAATTAATTGAATTTGACTAATTATTTACCATATTAGATTTTAAAAATATGTACTATTCGTAAGAGTTTTTACCACATACAATAATGAGAGTTTACAGTTAAAAGAGATAGTTTCCTACCAATCTCGGCCATACTTTTGAAGAGAATGGTTATCTGCATCTTAGAGATAGCTACTTCCTTGGATAGTACAGCAGATTTAATATCAATTGAAGGGTAATGTGCCCTGCGAGGTCAGCCTGAAAATACCTAACAAAAAACCACTATCTATAAATTAAAGAAAAGGGAATCAAACAAAAAAAGTGACTTCGTGCAAGTTAACTAATCTAATCTACTAAACTAATTTTTTAAGAGTGTTGGATTCAAGTTCTAAGCACAAACTTCAATTTATCCATTTTACTTAGTCAATTTTAGAAATATGTAGACATTTTTTCACTCTACACGCTTAATCCTTTTTCAAGAATGAATACCACTACAGAGCGAAAAAATATTTAACTACATATAATAATTGTTAAATAACAGAACGAATTCCATTTTGCGTTTAGAACTGGGACCCAATGCCTTTTATAAAATGCCTTAAAAAATTGAAAACTAGAATTTCTGTTAGATATTTCGTAATTAGAGAATTTTAATCTCAAAAATAAAGGGAATTTGTTTAATCGTTTACAAACTAAGGAAGTCTAAACACTATTTAAAGAATGTGCCAATTATTCAAAAAGAAAAAAGCGAATTTCATACTAAAATTCATACAAAACTTTTTGGTATTTTTTCATTATCGTGTTAGATGAATCTTTTTCACATAGTATTATTGAGTAAAAATTTTAAGT
Source organism: Synergus laeviventris (assembly GCA_032275145.1). Taxonomy (NCBI): domain Eukaryota; kingdom Metazoa; phylum Arthropoda; class Insecta; order Hymenoptera; family Cynipidae; genus Synergus; species Synergus laeviventris. The sequence goes on from JAUESI010000036.1 coordinate 5,466,722, forward strand.
TCTTAAGAACTTTATCCAAAAAAGCATTTTAAAGATTTTTTAATCACTCAAGTCTATAGAATACAGCTTGACAACAAAAACATAAGGCGATAGCTGACAACTAATCGAGCATTTTCTACAATCGAAAGGAAGCACTTGTGCACTAATATATGTACAGTGTACACTCTCACCATCCTACAAACTACAAGCACACACTGACAATGCTCGTTCACGCATCTATCACGCACACACGAGTACAAGAGTCCACTCACTAATGTCTAATTTACTACTGTAGAATGCTAGAATCGAAAATTGAAAAATTTCATGTAACGTTGAAACCACTATTAAAATATTTCGACCATGACTTTCCAAAGAAACAGAATCCAACGAGTAAACCTTAAATCTAGAGAACTTTTTCACAATACATTATTCTTGCTTAATAAATGATAAATTTAATCTATAACAATACATTTAGAGTGCCAACACCCTGAAATGTGCTATTTAAAAGAGTATCGAAGTGAACTGGTAGTTTTATTTCAAATAATGTCCACCAGTCTTCATTTATTTTGGTAGTCTTTTATTGTTTGTTTTCGAAAAGAGATACTATCGAATGAAGGTTTAAACATCAAGTACCCAGATTCAAGAAGCAAGGGTAGAAACTGGATCTCAGTCCGCATGAAATGTTTTTCTAAGAATAAGCTTGTCAATTGTACATGAAGAAGGGGAATACGAACTGACTGAATTGAGTACTTCAGAACAAAGTAATAAAAAAAAATATGCAATGCTCCTGATTGCGAGATACTTATGGGAATACCCTCAAATAGATGGGTTTTAATTATGATTGACGATCATAGAGCCATAGAATGGACTTCATATCTTCGTCTGACGTCTCACAAAAACTAACTAATAGTTCATACATCCCGGTTACATAACTTCCCTCAACGAATCGAGAAAACCCTTCTACCTTCTTTATCTCCACAAAGGAACAACCCAAGACCAGAGGAGACATTGAAATATCGTTGCTAAATGCACATTAAAAGTTATTAAAACCACAGAAAGACCAAAGGCCTTGTACTCCGTTAGTTAGGCCGTCGGCCTCGTCGCCCTATGATTCTCGACGTTCTCGACAGACGACTATTAGCGCGACTGCCATCGTCCGCGCCGTGCGATTAACCCCATTTAACGGGTCTTTTTCGCGAGACGAGTTTTCGCGACATTCCTATATCGCACTGCTCGATATACCCCCGCATGCCAATGCCGTGTACTCACGGCGTAAAACAATGAGTATGAGACTCCCCGCTTTCAGGGCCTCTCTTTCTTCCTCTCTTTCTAACCTCTATCTCTCTTTCCCTCACAGTGAATCGCGAAAAAAGTTTCAGAAAATTATTCCAAATTCCATAATCCATGAAGATCTGACGATTGAAGAATAATGTTGCAAATGTCTAATCCAGATGAGATTAGTCACGCCAGAAATGAGAGAGAGAAGAGTTGTGAGTCGGTAAAGTGTCGAGGAACTCGAAAAGACAAGAGGCATGAGTCGTGATTCGTGCCTTCTCTCTCTTTTCCGATTCTGATTCAGCCTCATTGACTAGAAAAAAAAACGTAGTGCAATCATCCCTTTACCTCGGAAACACTGTCCTCCTCGCTTTCCGAAGAATCTGTCATATAGCGAGGCTGTAATTCCGAGAAAGTCTCGTTCTCCGATTTTGTTGGGCTGGAGATTGAAGATTGGGGAGTCGACGACGTCTTCCCAATGTCGTGGTGAACACTCGATGCTTTCTCGTTATGTTTCTGGCTATCCGAGGTCGTTCCTTGTGCTACATTCTGCATTTTTAACTTCCGAATGAATCATATGACACCAATTTCGAGTACTCACGCCGCGAAATCACCCACGGAACACTGTTCGAGCGACAATATAAAGATCACGATCGCCGTCATTCACGTAAGCTAATACCCGCCATATCTACTATGGCCGACCCAATGATCAGCAGTGGGGCTCTTTTGAAGTGGCTTTTTTGAAGTCGACAATTGAACGGATCTCTCTTTTTTACTTACGGCAATAGAAAGAGAAGTCCTTTCGATTTTTGTCTTTAACACTGCGACGAAGGAAATCCAACGACAATGCTCCCGGAGCAGGCTATAGACGCTACTGCGCAGGCGTTGGAAAACGCATCACTATTGGTGGTGCCAATTCACTCCAAAGGAAAGAAACCATTGTTCCACGAGCTAATAATATGGACCATATGGACAGTTCTGGGGGTTCTGGCAGGTTCTGGGTTCTGGCAAATTAGTTCTGGTCTCTGCGTAGAGGGAATCTTCCCTCTACGGTCTGTGGAGGTATTTCACGTTGTGACGTAATAATCCAAATTGGCCATACGATGGTGCTTAAACAGTGGCACCAAATGCATATGGAACTGAACTTATTATTTTTAATATCTGCTTTAAAAAAATAATTTTTCAACATTTTAGTATGTACAAAATAGTTTTAGTTTCTGAAAAACTATTTAATAAAATATTAAAATCGAAATTAAAAAATTTATCTATTTTATTAATTTATTAAATAGCTTTTCAGAATCTAAAACTATTTTTCAAATACTAAAATTTTAAGAAATTATTTTTTATGAAGATATTAAGAAAATAAAGGTCTGCAGTCCCATGCATTGGCTGGCAATATC
>JAUESI010000036.1:5477519-5490406 GCA_032275145.1 Synergus laeviventris
TGCAGGCTTCACAGTCTGAACAATTTATTTTTGACATTGGATCATTTCTGGTTTGACAAAACTTTTCTGGATATTTAAAATTAAATTCTTTAAAACGATTCTCACGATTTGAATTAATGAAAAATTCACTGATTCTCAGTGGATTTTCACTCAATGAATTCTTAAAAAGAGGTTCATTGAAAATCAGTGAACTTCCACTGATTCAATTTTAGAGAGTGAAATTAATGAAATCTTTAAAAATTTCGTGAAATAATGTTATTAAAAATTTATTAAAATCTTATGAAATCTCTTAAAGTGAAACCCTTTAAAGTCTCCAGAAATCTCTTCAAATCCTTTATGAATTCTTCTGTATTCGCTCAAAACTTTCTCAAATTCCTCTGTAATTCACTTGAATTTTCATCAATATTTTTTTTTATTAAAAAGAATCCCAGTTTGGGGATATTTTAGGATTATTTTGGATAGGTACACATTTGTAAAACTAATCTGCACAAAAACCACAACAGCAGATTTATTTATTTTGCTCCTCACATTGCAATAACTATCTAATTTTTATTTATAAAAAACTACCCTTATTTGAGCATAAAAGAAGTACTCTACTTTTTTTTTCTCATAGAGACTGTGAAGCCTATCTTTGAGATTTACTGGATCGGTAACAAGTATTCTTCCGTATTATTTAAAACATAATCTTATATATCTCGCAAACAACTTATGACAACCCAAACAACGAATTATGGAAACTTGTAACTGCGGTACCTTGAATGTCTCCTTTTTTACGAGGGTTCGCAGAAGAGGGCACGTTCTAATTTTAATATATTCACCCGCGCGGCTTAAATTTAAATCGAACACCGGTTAATTATAATCGGAGAGCTGGGTATATTCCGTATATTAGACTCACAATGGAGAAACGTGACACGGGTATCCGTGCGAAAGAGATTCGAATCGAATATAGTCGTCGTTCGCAAAAAGAAAGAAAAAAGATAAAAAGTCGAAAGAAACCTGTCTCCAGTTGTCGGCAGATACAAAAATAACCGCGGCTTCGTCATAGACGTGTTTCTTGGGTTAAGGACGGGCCCTTACAGCCGTCTCCGCCGACAACAGGAAGAAACGCTGTTTCTCTCCTGCAGGATTGGCTCCCTGGAATTTTTAAAAGAATGCGACCGCCGCTGGCTGGACTACTCTGACATCATCCTCTCATTTAGTCAATGAATCTCGGTTGTCCCTAAAACGATTAGTCTACCGATATGCTCTCGGACGTGCTGTCATGGAGTCCTACTTTTCTGCGAGAATCGTCGGGTATATCGGTGCCTTCTAAAATCCTGACTCTTGAGTCAATATGTTTAGGTCGAGCCACACTTTTTTTGTTTCAAAAATACCAGCATGTTTAACACATTTAAATCCCACGATTGTCCTTTGTCTTCAGAACCAAATATCTCGGACCTTTTCGCGCATATAGATCGCTATCTGCAAGGAATAAAGGATGTCTTTTTTTGCTCGTTTTTAAAATAGGCTTGAATTTTCTCAGATAAAGAAATTATACCTATTATGTAATATGGGTCGTTGTCAAAAATTTTTGACATTTAAGTTTCAGCCATTTTCTTTATTTTTTTGAAATTATTCTAATTTATACTAGAAATTCCTGTTAGAGCACTGACAAAAATGTTTAGCTGTCCCGCAGCTAGACGTATCGCTGGATTTTGTAATTCCTAGAAATCGAGGGGTCACTCTGGAGTCAATTTCCATCATCTCGTAGTGAATGAAATGTATTACAAGTATATTTCTATTTCCATTATTTCCTTCTCCTTAACTAAATTAATAGTGTTTTTTTCATGACTGAAAAATATATTTTGAATAAAAGTATGGGGAGAGGTCAAGAAAATCTTACATAATTTCGAGGGGGGATGTTAAGGAAATTCTTACTTGGGGGGAAAGATTTAAAAATTGCTTATGTAATACTTGAACAGCCCCTTTTAATTATATGACTAACGATTTATTGATCTCTTAAATGAATATTTGTTTTCTATTTTGTCTTAGAATTGATTTTTAAAAAATCCAAATTTTACAAATTCATTATCTAAATTTCACAACTTTTCTGGCAATGATCCATCTATATATAAATATAATAAGGCAATTTTTAGAAAGTCTAATAATAGAGAGATCAAACATCAGTTAACATAAAAAGGATGCGGCTTAAAAAAGTTAAAATATCTCGAAATAATCATGTCAGTAGCAAAAACATTTGACTTCCAGTCAAGGAAAAGCGATTAGAAGTATTTTATTAGCGATAAAGGGCAATAAAGCTTGTTATGACAAACTGTAAACGAGTTTTACCGCATCTTTCCAATAATGAGGATGAGATTTCTTTCCCATGCGAACTGAATACTTTCGAATTAAATAATTTCTTGTCTCTACAAGCCAGATCGTAATTAGAGATGGTCAATTAAAGACATCACATTGTGAAATGAAAATATTTTCTGACAAAAACTGCAATATTCTTGTTCTCTTTTAAAATAAAATTCTCTGGCAATTTTGGTACGGTGAGCTTCGAAAAGCGCGCTGCAAAATATCAAACTAAAAATATGCGATTGTTTAATTTAGCATTGACGCAATGATGCCGATGCAAGTTCAAGTGCCAGCTTCGAGGACATGGTCGTCGATTCGAAAATAAATACGAATTTCTAAGAATTATGTTGCCGTTGTATTATTATACAGGAGGAAGATTTTTTTTCTATTTTTTTTTCGTGTGTGTGGTGTCAAAACACTCATCAATTGTATCATGATAGGAGTTGTGAATCATGAATGTCTCTTGCACCTCTTTAAAACATGAGGAAAAATGAAAACTTTTTTTAGCATCCCATTTATAAAATAATAATTAAAAATTATTGTTCGTAGCATAATGTGGTTTGTCGTTTTTAATAGTATATAAAAAACCTTTTCTTTGATGGATAATTTGAAGCTGAAATATTTCGGTTAATAAACTTTTGTGTCAAGTAGGCAGGAAGTGCTAAAATAATTCGAGAGGGAGGTTTCTCAAGGGTGGTGTTTATTTTCAGATCGAGCACCAAGCGAAGGGGATTCTCGTCGATGCAGAAACACCATACCAATGCCACTTCCCGGCTCCCTCCCCACTAATGGAGAAGGTAAATAAGTTTTTGTAATAATATATCATACTATTATACTATTTATAACATAATTACTGTAATTTCACTAATAGTTATATGTAACCAATCTCAGAATTTATTATTTCAGATATAATATTTTTATAAAAAATTTTAAATAAGCCTAAAATTGTAATAGGGAAAACGAGTTGGTAGAATTAATTTTTTGAGAAATTGTTTAAACTTTACGAGGATCTAATACTTCAGAAATCGCAAAAATTTCTAATAATATTTAATTCTGAAAAATTATGCGATTATGCACTTCGTATAGAATATAAAATAGGAGTCTCTATACACATGAATCGAAACTTCAGTTTGTTGTTAACATTTTCACCTTTCCGACGTCGTGTTTTTCCCTAAAACTAACGAATCTCGCGCCGTGGAATATCAGTCTGTGCCAATGCAAAGGCCAGTGCACTTGTGACGTCATACATTCCGCAGCTCGGTACAAGAGTGCGCGAAGAACGAGCGCTTCGTGCAAATCGAGGCACGGCATGCCTCCAAGCACTTTATCGATTCTAGTAAACACTAAAGAGATGTACACAGTACATATTCGCTCTTACACTACAACTACAGCCAAGCTTGCCTTAAACTGAAAAAATCTTGAAAATCATTTCGAAATTTCCAGGGAGAAACGATCGAGAGAGAAGGCTCCTTTACGAGTTCACTGTTTGCCAGTCTCGAATAGATTTACATCGAGGTCAGCTTATTTGATGCTTGAGAACACTACCCGTGTAGAAATTTCCCTATTTAAAGTAGGGTTCTAGTGAAGTGCAGTCCAGAAGTTCTAGTGTAGAAAAAACTAATCAGGACCCCATCTGGTGCTTATAGGATAATTATTTTATTTTATACTTGCCTATATTCAAGAATTGTAAAATTTCTTTTCAGTCCACTATGCTTCTTTCTCTGTGGCTACATAGATCAATTAAAAAAATGAGAGGTCATTGACGGACAGAAATTATTACGAGTTAAAGTGTAGTCTTCAAATTGTTTAACGAATCAACTAACAGATCAAGATGTGTCTGAAAAGGAGGACGTAAGAATTGCTACGATGCTAACAATTTGAAACGTCCTTTTGCCGGAGCCAAAAATGTTTCACGCGAATTTCCACGAATTTCTCGCGGACGGAAAATAAGAAGTTCGCGATTCGCTGTAGGCAGATGCGTCACGCGTAAAACCTCTTGCGCGAAAAGTCAGCAGCGAGTTTATTAGCGACCGCACCTTGCTATTTTCAAGCCTTGACGGCGCGTGACTTCAATTTCTTGTTCATTTTCCCTGATTCAAATTAGCAACTGAGACATTCCGGGTTTTTGCACTTTCGAACAGATCTGTTTGCATCTAATGGAAGGGAAGTTCACATTCAAGCGTTCTTAAATTTACCGTGCAGTATAGGTATGCGAATCTTTAACGGCAAATCAATTCTGCAAGGAAGTTGAAAAAAATATCAAAATATGATGAAAGACGAGGAGAAATCATTCCTAGAGACGTTCAAGGTTAACTACGTGGATATAGGCACAACCGCAAAAAAGGGGCGAATGTATCTTTTCATCATACGTATACCCGCTGTAGTTTTTATGCTAAATTAAAAATTAATTTTAAAATGTTCAAGAAAGAATTTTTTTTAAAAATAATAGGTGTGTGAATTCATCTGTGTTACCAAACTTCAGTTACTTTTTCCTTACTGCTTTACCAGTGAAAACTCTAATTGCAGAGTCAGGGAAATGTCAGGGGAAGGTGAGAAGTTGTCAGAGAAATTTGGTCAGGTTATTTTTGTCGTATTACATATCTATATATAGCTTTTATAGTTTATTTAACAGATTTTAGAAGCTTTCTAAGAATTTCGAGGCATTTTAAACAGATTTCGTGTAATTTTAAACGATTTTAAAGAGCTTGTAAGAATTTTATAACTCAAAAAATTTTGCGAAATTTTAAGGGATCTAAAATTTTGTAAGATATTTCATTGTTATAGTCTTATACTAATTCATAATTTGTTTACTAATTTATAATTGAGCTAATATTGAGAGAATATCAGATATTTTGTTTGAATATCCATTTTTCTCCGTGCTGCATCCATATTCCATAAACGGAGGCGGGAGGTGACCTTGAAAGTGCAGTGGCAGACATTCACGAAATCTGCAAAGATTACGAAGCAATAAGGGTCGTCTCGATTTCACAACGAGTTTCCTGTCGGATTCATTAACAAGTACCTCCGTGGAACGAATCGACCCTGCATCAATGAAACGAGATGCGTACAGGGGAATGAAAGGACGATTGAGTCTGAAACTGAATGAGTGTTTTGCGGACGGTGAGGTCGACCCTGGAAAGGTTAGAGTAGACTTTGCGTTCGAGGTCTCTTCTATATGTATATAAAAATATCGATCGATCGTACGTTATTCCGAAAGCATTAGGCACCAAGGTGCGCCAGTCGAGAAAACGCGGTAACTTAGCTCTAAAATAAATCAATAAAATAGCAAAGCGACCAACATACAAGCTGTATGCATACATGTATGTTGTGTGTACCTTGTGTGTATACACGTACGTACGATTGCACGTAAGAAGGTACGGTGTACGAGCCGAGGTCGAGACACGCGGCAGCTGTCTGGCGCCAGGGTCCCCCTGTTCCCTCGAACAGTCGCGCCGCCGACTGCCACCCACCTTTACCAAGTTACCAACCTATCCTGCCATTCTGAAACCTGCAACGTAAGCCTCGGATCGGAGCCGGGAAGTCTTGCTTTCCCTCGCTTGTATTTTTTTATACTTGTTATACTTGCTTGATGCTTCCTAAGTTCCTATCTTTCTTCTTCTAACTGTAAGATTCAAAAGAGTCTAACCTGCCTAACGTCTTCTTCCTTCTCGATCTGATGGATCTTCCCTTCAGAGTCTGCAGACTCGAGACTGTGCCGGGGCAACTCGAGGACGCCGACCGGTGCGGTGCAAGAACCCCCATTTTTTTCACAGCCACCGTTTCTCCCGTTTTTTAGAAGTGCACCGGAGATCTAAATCTCGCTTCTTCCGCTCCTCGATACCAGACCTTGTTCTTCATTTTCTTCGCTTTCAATTTCTGAACCTTGTTTTTCTATGGTTTTTTGTCTCGGGATCTCAACGCGACAATGAACTGCAGAGTCAGAGTACAATGGAGGAGGCGCCAGAGAATATATAATCTGATGTGGTGAATTTGTTCAAGTGTGGAATTTAAAAGGAGGAACAAGGATGATGGTGATGATGAAAGTTCTTCTGATCTTTAAATAAGAACACATATGGGGCAATTCTCACAAAGGTCTCCTTGTTTTGAGTGACCAAATGTGAGTAGAGCGAGACATGTAGAGGTCGTATAGTGGACCGATCAGAGCAGGCTCTCTTTCCAGCAAAATACAATATATGTTACATAATATAGGCATTACAGACCTGTCCCTACATATATTCACAATTGTTCCCTATTTTCAAGATTATTTCGTAAATATAGTAGACTTCACAGTATTCTCCCCATTTTCCCCTTTTTTAAATTGGATTGGAGTTGATTGGAAGGGATTTTATAAAGTCTAAATGGTTTTAAGGAATTTCAAGATTTATTCAAGAATTTTCATTTGATTTTAAGGAACTTTAAAATCTCTTACAATCCTTTAAATTGTATTAACGCCGGGAAATTTCTGCTAGTAAATAAATCAAAATTTTATGTGTTCGGAACGTTTTTTCTTTATATTTATATTCCAATAAATATTTTCTTCAATTGGTAAAGCTGAATTATATGAGAAATGATTGACATTAGTATTATAGAATAATTCCGTGTCATTTCCGGTTTAATAAAACTTTTTCGGATAATTTAAATAATAACAAATCACTTGAAAAATTTTCAAATTCCTTGAAATTATTTAAAATCACTTAAAATAGCTTTTGAAATATTTTAAATTCTGTAAAATTTTTTCAAAATTCTTAAACTCTTCTAAATTATTTTTAAATCCCTATGTATTTATAATATTAATCTGCATAAAAACCATAACAGGAGGTTTTGTTTTCTTTTCGCATCTCACATTGCAAAAACTATCTATTTTTTATTTTAAAAAAAAGTAACATTTGAGCTTAAAACAAAAGTACCCTCTGAGCGTCAAAAAAGGATCCTACGTATACTGTTATTCTCATAACCTGATAATAGGGAAGAAAAATATCAGAAAGAGCCACTCAACATGTTACTCTAGAGAATGAATGATCGTAGCAGAGAAGAGTCTGTGGCGGATTTCGATCTCAATAATCTACTGCGTAACGGTGACCGAGATGTCGCGATTTTCCCATTGAGAATGCTGTGAGAAGCGGTGGAAGAAGGGTGACTCAGCTCGGGAGATTAACCCATGCGGAAGAGAAGCCAGTACGAGCAACCTGTTGCTTTGCAGGAAAATATATTAGTGTCTATAATCTTCTTGTAACACAAATAGAGATGCAAAGCGATACTATTAAGTGGTGGTAAACTCTAGAAAAAAAAAAAAGAAGAAGAAGAAGACAAAGAAAACCGATAGATACTTTACCGCAATTTAAAATCATTGTGCTAAAAATAACCACATGAATAAATCAAAAGAAGCGGAGTAATTATAAAAAGTACTTTAACAATCGGTTAGCAGTTGATTTTCTTTCCTTTTGCTGTTTTTCTTTCACTATCAGCTACAAAACTCGTTTGAAGCGTTTTCAGCTTTCCTTTGTTTTTGGAGCGAAGTCGAAGTATCGGAGCGTTTTGCAGAGGTAGAATGTCGACTGGATAATTCGCACGTAAGGCCAATCGGTTGGTCAGTCTATGGAATATATCAGGTTTTGTACACCTACACGAGCAGACACACGGAGCCGTCCACACGAGAGACGCATTATACATACCCACTCGGGGCGTGCTTATCCCACGCTTCTAAAAATAGGAAAATACCGAGTCGAAAGGGAACCACGCAGGAGCGTAACGCCGGCAGGGTACGCGTATAATGAGAGTTTCTGCTGATGAACGCTTCTCGTTTTTCCCCTAAACGAAGATATTTTTCATTGAAAGACATGTACCAGCCTACAACCTAGAAAATCTCGCAAATCCAAGCCTTATAGACCGGTCCTTAGATCCACTGTTGTCCCCTTTATTCAGCCGATCAACTTTTACTTGATAATCCATTGTTTTGGTTGTAAAACAAAATGTCTCAATAATAATATTAAACAGAATCCCAATTTTGAGATATTTTCGGTATTAGTAAAATTAATTTAGATAAAAAATCAGTAATAATAATAAAAATTTTTGAATCGAAGTCCTCAAAAATAAAAACAAATTCCATCTGCAATATGAGAAATCTGATCTGAAGTGCAGTAGATTGAAAAGGGGGGTGATAAATCACTCAGTAGACAATATAACAACAGACACGAGCTAAAGCAAAAGCGTCGCGTCGCGTCGTCAGCGGAAAGAAGGCGAGCCATCAAGAGAGGCAATAAGGGGGATTCTGAAATGAAATTGAATCAACCCGCACTGTATATAACCGAGAATAAGTCTCTTAATAAAATGAAGGATCGATCGGCTCAAGAGCGAATTGTGCTTCGTTTTGCACGCCTGTCATCTCCTTGCAGTTTGCTCGTTAGATTAACAGATTATACTAGTGCGTAACGCACTAAAGTTGCATATCGTATTTCAAAATTGATATCACTACCATCGATATTTCTCCCGACCACTCTGCATTAAATTTGCCGTCACTTAAGTCACTGCAAGTCGGTTAAGTCATTACAAATTAGATGAAAGCGAAAGGCTTTGGTCCACTCGACAAAATCATTTTTCAGTTTTCACTTTTCATCAGTCGTTTTAACTGCAAATACACAGTGTCCCAAAAGTTCCCGAACTTTTATTACATCTCACATAAAGTTGAATCATCTGAAAAATTATTGACATTGATATTGTAAGATAATTCGGAGTCAAATAATAGGAAATTTAATCTTTTAAAGCTGAAAGTATTTTTATTTGATACCAGTTTATATATAAAATTCCTTAAAGATTTGTAAGTCACTTCACTATACTTTAAAAGAAATAATTTGACAAGTCTTATTATAATTACAAAAACGCAGTGGACATTTACAGCAAATTATTTTACAGTGATGCATCAAAGTTAAAATGGGTAAAATTGGGTATAACACCATTTCGAAACTTTGATGTATTCTATAGGATACATCATACCTACATTAGTTCCCAACTAATGTCTATGGATGTGCCATATGTTTCAATATAATATGGCTGCCCCAACCATACCTTTTTTTCCATGCACGATGAAAATGTCGCCACCATCACATCTGACACTATCGTTCTAGTGAGAGAAGATTCGGGAACTTTTGGGATACACTGTGTACTCATTGAAGGCTTCGATCCCAGAACTTAATTGAAAGGCAAAAACCAATGGAAGGCGCGAACGATTAACCTAAATATGCGTCGCCGATTACAAAATAGCTATATTCTCTCAAGTCAAAACCGCTCCCCGAAGATATGCCGACTGTCAAAGTTCGCATTCTCGTGCATTCTCTTTGCTTCCGAGAAGTCGACTCTCACGCATCATCAATCGTCATCGTCGTCATCGTTCGAGTATTTTAATTGCTTCGACGATGGGGAAGATCTTTAAAGTTCAAGCACAATCTGCACTCCCAAGTATCACACGATCTCGCTTTTCCCAGCCTAAAAACTCTTTGAATAAGAATGACAATGTTCAAGTGAAACAGTACCTACTATTTATTAATAGATAGACTGATATATAGATTCAAAGCCTTCTATTTATCGTCTATGATCTTTGTTCATTATTTAGATGATAAGGCAAATTTCGAAATATAATATCAGTTATGTCGGTTACCTCGACAGTATTTAAAAAAACACGTGTCCTTATTATCAAAAGCAAATTCATTGACCCATTCTATTATAATAAGCATTTTCATAATCACGTATTAATTGATACGGAAATCAAAAGCCAATCAATTTATAACTCTGACCGTAACTAGCCTACAATCTATGATTTTCATTCATGTTTTGCATGATAGGAGAGATTAGCAATTATAATATCAGTAAGTCAAGTAATATCAATCATCTATATTGCTTTTAGGACACAAATTCTTTAATCACAAAAGAAAATCCACGGATTTATTATTTAATAAGCCTCATAAATTTGAATCTCACGGATATTTTCAAATTCTAGTCGCGCGATGCTTACGCCCATGCGGAGAATATCTCGCTCGAGGATAATCTCTCCGAGGTCCTGTCCTGATCGGTTCTTGCGAATCGCGGACCGGGATCGTCTTCTTCGTTTATATACGCAAAGAATCGTTGCCGACCACATCTTCTCAATTATATTTTCAGTCTCATCGAATTTCTCCACTCAGCGTAATCAAATCTTTATTCTAGTATAGCAAATAAATCTTTCGAGAATTTCATTAAACCTTGAAGCTAAACATCATATACTCAGTACTATATACGGTAAAAATTCGTCACGTTTATACAATACTGTATATCAAGCAATTGCTAGATTTAACCGAATTATCTAGTATTAGTATTTGAGTATTTGAGTTTGACATACCGAAAAATATCTACAGGTATTAAGATAGGACATGAGAGGCGCCAACTAGAAATAGTTGTCACATTGAGTAATCATACATGATAATATTGATCATAAATCAAGACCATTCGTCGGTATTTTTACACAGAAATCTCTCTCTCCCTCTCTTTTTTTTTCTTATTCCCTAAAATGGAGACAGTGTCCAACCGTCAATGTCGGTGAAATTTCGTATTCTGGTCAGGTAAACGCGTGGCTCTCGAGATTCATTAAATTTCCAGTGTTGAAGTTTGGACTTAATTTCAAAGATTCGCGTAAAATTGTAAAATTATAAAACTGAAGCAAAGGCTGCTTGGTAGTTTTGTCAATTATTGAGTATAGAGTTTGAAGGGGCTTCTGGTGGCTCATAGGTCCCTAGTAATGCCACCATTAGCTCAACAGCAGACTGAGTTCTGAGTTCTCTGTCTATATAAGATACGTGTTGACGCTTTGTAATGGCAAAATAAAAGATGGCTCGACGCCAGTGAAGGCGCCACATACCAGGCGCCGCCTAACCCCTCTCGGCCCCGCGGCTCCCCTTTTTCCTGCTCTACAACGACAGGGACCTCCCACTCCGACGTCTTGAGACCCTATATAAACACACTCTCACGAGAATTCTACATGTGTTTAAAATACAGTCACGTGGGGGGATTCTGGCTGTTCAGGTTCGGCAGACTTAACCGCGGACCCGTTTCGCATGCTTTGGGCCCAGACAAGAGGGGCTGGAAATTGAAGTCCGTCTGCTGAATCACTTTGAAAGAATATCTCCCTGCAGTTTATGGCCTTCTCATACTTTTAGGCTCAAATTATACCTCATTTTTTTCAGTAGATATAAATATTGTTAGTTGTTAGTTAGCAACTTTTTGATGATGTCAAAGAAAGGGACAATACAACTCTAGTTAGATGACAAGGTTTACTTTATTTAGATTTCTGCTTCTAGAATTTTTATTCCAAATACAACATTTGTAATGACTGAAAACTTCTGAACGATCAAATGAACGGATTTTTGTATTTATTGTATTTTAAACTAAAAAACGTTTTAAAATACTGATTATTTCAATAAAAAATAATTTCGTACGAAAGAAACTTGTATATTATTGAAGATTTCTGGATAAAGTATAATAACTGGAAAAAAATATTTCATTGTCATCACACGTCGCGCGCTTTCACTGGTTTACCAACCTTTATCATTGCTATATACTTGTATTTTAATTAGTTTAGTTTTAAATGAAGAAGAAAATCAGCAGAAATATCTAGCAGATTTGAATCTGTAACTTTGACAGATTCATTTTTTTGCGTGAATGCATGCGCCTCTACTTAAAGCTGAATAGAATAGTGGTAGGGTTTGGGTACAAATCGCGTACTTCGAAGAGGAATCAATAACCAACGGTCGATAACACCCCTCTTGATAAGAGCCCCGAGGATTTGCGTGGCAAAGTCCATTTTCACACTCCCCTCGATTGCAATTCACTTGATACCGTCAGCAATAATTTTCAACTTCTGTTCGAAAGCAACAAACTAGGTCCCGGTTAGGACAAATCCAGTAATCCACAGAACCATCTATGATAAGACTCTTTCTCTATGAATCTATAAATGCTTGAAATTATCTCCGATTGATATCTAATTACACAGCTTGATAATACTCTCCCCATATACTATTTTTATCTCCGATCGAAGATAATTCGCATGAACTGTGGTATATCGTCATCTCAGAAGCGTCTTATCAGAATAGTGTACATCTGTAATATAGAATTGAAAGTTTGTGCTCGACACGTGACGCTAGCTTAATCGCGATTTGTAAAAAAAACATCAGTAGCTGAAATCCGACCAATCCTGGGTCAACCGAGAGAATATTGGTAGGATGGCCGTGGTGGTGTATCTTAACCTCAATGCGCTAATGCCACGAACGATGTCTTATCGCAGATTCCCAGGCAAACAGCGCTCGGTTAAACTCGCCGTCTCGATCCTATCGTTCGTTTGTCGCATGCCTGCCAATGTAAATGTACGTACATGTGTGTAAAACCACGACCTCCGCGTGTAAAAACTGTCGCGTACGACCCGCATACGTGTGGTGAACACGACCTGAACTATACTTGACTTTTTTTTTTCAAAAGGATCGATTCCCGTGCAGAAATTTCAATATGGATCTGATCGGGGCCCGATT
>JAUESI010000036.1:5503561-5519618 GCA_032275145.1 Synergus laeviventris
CTGGAACTGTCAAGTAAAATTCTTCTTTGGGATACGTGATTACTTCTCCAGGTCCCTAGTAGACACTGGTCCAAGATGATGAGAATCAACAACGTGTCCCACATGTCTACTGATTCGCCTAATGCGCGAGGAGCTCTGTGCTTCTGAGTTTGATCTAGCAGTGTTCGCAATGAATTGTCTTTGGACATGGGTTGTAAATCCATCAAAGATTTTTCGTGACTCTCAATAATGATTCTTGATTATCGTATCGCTCTTGTAGCAGTTTCCAAGCTACCTTATAATTGTGGGAAAAAGTTTCGATATATGCTATTACTTCTGCGGCAGCTTCTTGTACGCAACTTTTCAAATGTATTCGTTTTTCAATGTCTGTTATGTGACTACTTGAGCTGCTGCTCTCGGCAATACCATTTGAACAGGTGATAATTAATGACCAGTAGACTGAGAACATTTAAGATCTTCCAACTAGAAACAACAATACTTGTAATTATTTATTTATATTTTTTTATTTAAAATCTTCAATATTGAATTTGTTTCTATTATAGAGAATCTATCCTTTGAGTTTGTAAGTTAAATTTTTTAGTCAACTTCAGGACCTGAAATGATGTTTAGCTCACAAAAAGAAAAAATTGTACAGTAGAAATAATGAAGAAAAGCTTTAAACTTTCTTTATTTCGTATTAAAATAATGTAAAGTTGACATTTTTAATCCTCGATGTTTGAAAACGGTTAAATTCTAGAGCTTTCGAATTCAAAAGTGTCTTTCACAGTTTAATAAATATAATAGTTGAATGAGCAAATTAATAATTTCAAACTTTTATGATTAACGAACTCTACCATAGACATTCGTATAACTTCACATAAATAAAAATATAAATTACCATAAAGTCTAAAGGTTCCAACGGATATGGGAGAAGCATTCAAAAATATGAATGCAGGAGTCTAAAAGACAATTAGAAACAGCGCTAATCGTTATTACAATTATTTTTCCACGCGTTTTTATTTATAAATTTTCTAAGCCACAGCGTTTTGTAGATAATATTATTTATATTCTGTACGATAGAATGAAAGCGAATAGGAGTCTGTACAAAAGTACTGTAATTATTACAAATTTTTATAAACTGTAAAACTGATTGTTCTAAAAGGCGATTGTTGAAAACGATTAATGGAATATGACGGATAATAACGGATAATGCAGATAAGTAAGCAAGCTACAAATTAGCAAGACGAACCAAATCCGTCTTTTTCTATTCAACGTTATTAAGTGGAAGCGAACAGTGCCTTGTCGCTTGACGATTGAAGATTTTTTGTATCTCCAAATAGTCAAATCGAGAATCTTATTTAAATGAAATCGAAGGGGAGGTTCGATACATTCGAAAATGCCATCTTGCGTCGCATCGTTTCTGAGAAAAATATTCTTTTTTTTCTTTAATTCCTTGATTAATTTTTTATTTTCTCTTGCGAGGCAGGCTTGCAATTTCGGCGTATTCCGTGCCCCGAGCAACGTGACGTGCCATTATTAATAATAATTATATAGTAATCACACTAATGTTAATGATATAGTAACGTTTTACCTCCCCGTGTCTGCTGGTTTGACCTTAATTCATAGACAGGCGTAATATTCATTCATATTTTAGTTTTTACAGAACATACGTTTTTTTATTTAATTGTAAATATGCCCTGTTAAATAAAAATTAAATCCTGATAGAAAACGACACTTCTAAAAATCTGTGCAATTTTAGTTTGGTAATTTCAAATAATTAAAAATGCATATTTTACAGAAGAATAGAAAATAAATAGCGAAATATGTTCATACAAAAGTTTAGAAATATTCTAAATAAATGCATCACATTTTTTATTTATGTAAATGACAATTATATTACGCTTGTCAATGATTTAAATTATTCTAGATAGATGAAACGATCGACCGCTAAGAATGAAAACAGCTAGTTTTCCTAGGGATCACGTCTGTGAGACATAGTGCCTTTATAGCGTTCACTGTTAATTGAATTAGTGATTAAAAACGAAATTATTACTAATAATATATACTATATTGTTGTTATTGACAAAAGGGCGAACTTAACTCGTTGACTCGACTCTAAAATCTTTCCTGATTAGAAATTAAATTTTTTCACTTTTACATCTAGAAACTTTTTTTAAAATCTTTTTTTAAATTGGTCTACAATTTTACAAAGAAAAATTGATCTGGAAAGACTTTATTGATCGAAATGGTGAAACCGACTGAGTTGAATAATTCACTCGATCAACTCTTATCTTTTCATAACATTTGACTAGATAAAACGTGAATTTTGAGGTTTTGCTTGGCCGAATCGATGTTCTAGTCATTTTGGAAAATTTTAAAATGGTGTTCACGTTGAAGAGTGTTGGTCTGGTTTTGCGGAAAGTTTCCTCGAGCGATTATTGAAATGACGAGACTCGATCGAATTATGTTACATAAATTGATACTGTACAAACGAGAATCTCGATGATTGAGAAATTTCAGTGAAATTGTTTTCCGTTCCACTTTCCGTAATCGATTTCAATTTTCAAGAAACGTGGTGAGGGAAATAAATGATGAATTGAACATCTATCGTGACGTGCAGACAATCAAAGGCACTATTAATAATCAATATCAGCAACGAATAGATTTCTAAAAAATAAGAATGGACTGAAACCGAGAGAATTTGAATTCTTGCGAGATACAAGGTATTCGACAATCCTTCTCTAGATTAATTCCACACACAAAAAAAAAGGAATTTTTCTCAAGTTTTAAAAACTTTGGAAATTTGAATTCTTCAGGAAGTGTGTACAAAAATTTAAATACAAAATGTTTAATATTAAATATCAATATTAAATACAAACATGTACAGCACTTTTAAAAAAAGAATTCTTTGGGAAAATTATAATACGACAAACTCTAAAATAAACGATCGAGTCGAAAGCAGCGTTTGTATGCAGAAAAAAGTTATACACGTAGATACGCAATTTGTACAAAGTGCGCAAATTATAGTTGGGCATTTGAAAAAAAAACAACGGTTAATACCCTGACGATTTACAATAATATTGTTTATTGTATATATCTTGTACATAACAACCACACACGCACACGCGTATTCGTATATTATATATGTAAATATTATTATTACTACAGTAATAATATAGGTAAACGATTAATAATAAATATTATTAATTTAGCGAAAAATTATGATAATGTATAACAATTGTAATTATTTAGGTACATCCCGAAAACTTATATTATTTTAAATATTACTATATTCAATTCCAAACGAGTAACACGCTTATAAGCGATTACGATGTATTTGATGATCAAGGGAAACCCTCCTCTTTCATTTTTACGAAAAATATATGAAATTATGAATTTGTATGCGATGTTTAAACTTATTTAATCCTATCACAGCAGCTCATTATGTTTACTAGGCATTTTTTTGTTCTCCAAGAATGTTTTAAATTTTTAAATGATTTAAAATTAAAATAAGGTATAACATTGAGAGGAAAAGACTTGGAATATCCAATAAAAATATTTATTAACATATCATAAAATAAAAACTATATACACATAAACTTTCATCACAGTGAAGTAAGTACTAACTGATAACAATACAAAAAGTGATATACTTTCAATCATTTTGATTCAAAAAGCTAAACTCATTCACAAAAGTTACACTTAAAGTGAAAAACAAAACACATCATTAATAACATAATTAGCATAACAAGAGACAATTGGCTTACATAATGTAACAAACATTGCGAAGAAAGTGTCTTAGAATCTCGAATTCGCACTTAAAATATTTGCAAAATCAGGTCTGCCTTCCATTGAATTGTTTTATCTTGCAAACTCGATACCTGTTTTGCGTCATTTATGACATTTGACATGAATCGTATACGATTCATGTCAAATGCACGTTACATCAATATTTAATTTTTACATACTAGAAATGGATATGGCATGTCAAAATCTATACGCAATTAAATATTTCCGAGATAGCTATAGTTTCAAGTGCATAAATAATTTTAAAGATTATCGTCCAAGTTAATAAAATAATTAATTAATAACTATCATTAATACTGTAGCACAGAGCCGAACCAAATCTATAATACAGGAGATCAGTTGCTCTACTCTTCAATAAATTAAAATACACAGATGATTACAAAAAAATGTTACTGAATAAAATATTGTCGGCTAAATAAACTATCAGCGACGACTATCAACTTTTAAATCTTAGTCTCTATCATTACACACACGGGAAAAATAAGTGCTGGAAAATTTACTTGATTCTCCGAGATGTTAGGATAAAGCACAAAGTTATCCTAAAGTCTGGGACAGTTAAGTTAATTTTCCAGCACTTATTTCTTCCATTCATTACGCTTATTTATCAGACAAATATACACAAACATCATACAAATATTCAAGGCACTATACTTTGACAATTAATTGTAATTGCCATCTATGGCGTTATTGGCTTAAATTTAAAACTTTGCCTGAAGTCATGTTCTCGCAGCTGACGAATTCTTTTTCTTTTGAATTGCAGTGAAGGTGTAAATGAAGAAACGATGAAAACCGCAAGCTTCAACTTTTCGAACGGGGAATTAAGAAGCCCAGGAAACCGCCAACTATTTTTTAAATAAAATATGAATTGAAGTCATTGAAATACATGGGCAATGGAAAGTTTCAACAATTTTTTTGTATGAGAAGGGACTTACGGAGAACCATAGATCCGACCAAGAAAATTGGCACCTCGCAACTGATGTCCAGAAGCATTCCAAAAATTAGATTGCTGACTATCGCTCCTAATCTCCCAAAGCAGACCGATAAACAAATAGCCATCGCTCCAACGTGCGTTGGAAAAATATCAACAACAACACCGCTCAGTGCAAAATTTGCAGTTGCGATTGCTAGCGAAAATATACACGAGACGATAAGATTTTGTGAAGAGGATCTCACAAAATAAATCGCCACACTGGAAATGCCAGCTACGAACATCGTTGTCACTGAAATGATAAAAACTAGTTGTGAATTTGTATCAACTTTTTACGACACAAGAAACCTTTTACTTTCTTACATCAGCTTTGTACTTTGATCATTTAAATTGGGCTAAAGTTTCAGATGTCTACTAAGACGAATTTTGTTTCTCAGCAAAAATTTCTCATCAACAATCAAAAATATATTGTTTTCAAAAACATTTCCCATGCTTTCTGTTGCAATATACAAATTATTCTAACTAAAACCATTTTCTTTAGTGAGAATCTTTGAAACTTCAGCCCAATATAATTTAAAAACAGATGAAAACGAAAATTTTCAAAATTACAAATAGCCATAACTTCCTTACTTTACAATTAAATGCTTACACCAAATGGTAAAATTAAATATTTTGTTAAACCCTTGTAAGAAATTCACACACACACATCCGGAAAATTTTTCAGAACATCATATATTAGATATATTCCCCTTGAAATATATTGAAAAAAAACCTTTTTGTGGAAACTGAATTTTGTCATCATTACAAAGCTTCCTCTATAAGGTAGCAAAAACATTTAAAATTATTTAAAATGAATTATTTTCTTAATTGATCTCTGCAGTTGCAATTTATTTTAGAAATACCTTTTACGTAATATTGAGCAATCAATATTCAGTGTGATGAGTGTGTGACGAAACATTATGACAAAACTTTATTGACATACATTTTTGCCTTTCAATCATATATTAATATACCATATATTTGCTGACCGAAGAAGTGCGAATTTATGAAACTTATGTAAAATGATTTTTTAAGAGAAAAGGAATTTACAAAACTTACCGGGTATGGTGCGTCTTCCTACTCGATCGGCGAGATAACCGGAAGCGATATTTCCCAGCAAACACACCGCATTGATGGTTAAAGTGTTTATAAACACTTGTTCATTCATACCGGTGCATGCAGAAACAGAAAGATCCCTTTTATCCAATCTCAAAACTTCAGTCTTATTTGCCTTGCTTATCAATTCGCAAACAGACACCGAAACATTGGGATGAAGTTTGTAATGCGATTCGAAACGGTTAAACAATTCCGGTAACCAGAGTCCCAGTCCATAGTAACTACAATGAAATAAAAATATAATTTAAACATTGTAAGAGAAAATCAATTATTAAATTTGAAAGACAAATGTCACTTACCCGAACATGTTCAAGAAAAATATTGAGCAGCTGAGAACAATATATTTCAACAATGGAGGGGCCGTTAACGCTCTAATTTGTTTCCAGATTTTCTTCAATAATTCTGATAAATTAGAATCAGTTTCACAAGCTTCTTGTTCCTTTACACTCAAACCATTATCGCTTATAAGATATTTCACCTATAAAGACAATTAATTATTCAGATTTTTAAATACCAAAATCAATCCGAATTAATTGATTTTAAATGGACCTCGGATTAATAACTTTTTTCGGATAGTTGGAAAAATGTAGAAATACCTGGAAAAAACTTGGAAAAGCCAGAAACTTTCGCCACACACACAAATCAATGTTTAATTATAATATAAAAATATTCCTCACCGGATATTCACTTTCATGGCAGCCAGTATTGCTAGCATATATTTTCCTCAGAACCTTGAGTGCCTCCTCGGTTCTGCCTTTGGCTAATAAAAATTTCGGACTTTCAGGGTACTTGATGCCTATTAGCGATATTACGAAAGCAGGGAGACCAGTCAATAAGAGAAAAAGTCGCCATGAATTAAAAACGAATCCATGGATTTTCAATGAAAACGACAATGGGATAATTGTCCATGCCAAACCTAAAAACAAATAAAATTAATTCGTACTTTCTGTAAATAACTTTTGAAAATTTATTAAAGACGTTTACTAGCCATGTTGAGAAACTTTTGACCTTATCCTTGCAATAAATATTCAGTACAATAATTGTGCAATAATAATAAAAAACGCCTAATTAAAAAATCTGGCATTTAGTGTCTAATAAATTTGCCACTATAAGGCATAAAAGAATTTTCCATTTGTTGTTATGATCTCTTAACTAACCTGGTAATATTAACCAAGAAATGGTCCAGAAAAATCCAACGTAGCAAATGCTTTTTGCGCGTTGCTTTTCTGAATGAAATTCTCCCAGATATGTGAATACTAAAGCACCTGGTGCACCAATTCTGTAGAAAATGAAATCATGTTTTTGGAACATCACTTAATGATGAAAGTGATAAATTACTCTCTAAAATTTAATCAGTAAAAGTCAAAATTCACTGAAATTTACAGTATTATAATTGCATATCCTTGACTAAATCATTAAAAAGTTCTGTGATTTTTCACTGATTAAAATCGTGAGAAAAGAGTGACTCTTTTCTCAAGATTCCATTTAGTGGAACTCCACTGAGAATTAGTAAAAAGTCACTGAAATTTTCATTAATCTTCACTTCACCAAAGATATCTTTGACTAAGCTTCTATGAAAATTTAAATGTTTTTTCACTGATTTCAAG
This sequence comes from Synergus laeviventris, assembly GCA_032275145.1. NCBI lineage: Eukaryota > Metazoa > Arthropoda > Insecta > Hymenoptera > Cynipidae > Synergus > Synergus laeviventris. The sequence goes on from JAUESI010000036.1 coordinate 5,511,038, forward strand.
TTGTTTTTTTCCTGATTAAAATTGTGAGGAAAGAGTCACTAAAAATCAGTGGAATTTAACTGGGAATCAGTGAAATTTCACTGATTCAAGTTAAAAGAAAAAATAATATTAATACTTTTTATTAACTATGGCAAAAGCTTCGGATTGAAATATTTATTTCGAAACCAAATCCAAATTTCGGAGTGCTTTGGAATATTTCGGTATGATATTTTAATCCGAAGCTTTCGCTAGGATTGTGCTAAATGCTTACGTGAATCCACCGATAGTTCTGAAAATTAAAAGCATGGTGAAGCTCTGCGACATGCTTGCCAGCAAGCAAACGAAGCTATCAGCCATCAAAGTTCCTAAAAGTATATTTTTTCGACCATATGCATCAGAAGCTATTCCCCAAACCAAGGAACTTATCACACCACCTAAAGAAAATGACCACCTTTAAAAAACTATTTTTATAATTCTTATTGATTTATTCATACCTATTTATTTATAATAAAAAAATTATTTTAGATTTCTAAAAAGATGACTGACCTACTAAGAAAGCCACGTTTAAAAAACCCTTTTCTTCAGAAGATAATTGTAAATCGCATCCCGCTGCGGGTAAAATGTACGCATTAACTCCATTTTGTAATCCAGCACATAGGAACATAACTCCACAAACCAAAACGAATCCATAGTGAAATTTTCCATAACCTAGAGAATGAATCGGATATACATATTTTAAAGCTAGAAACAAAATGAATTTTAAAAAATTGAGTAAAATTATATTTTTAACTTACCACATAGTTTCAGAGCTTTCTCATAGTCAGCACTGTCTTCCTTGGATTGAGAAATGTTGTCTGAAAAGAAATTTTATTTGAATAAATTAATCAAGGGATTCTAGAAATGGCTTTATTGCAAATCATCTTGCATCTTTCATTATTTAGTAAGACAATCTAATGAGTCATGATATTAAGAGAAGGCCCTTATCGCGGAACCCGGAAGTTAATTTCAATTACTGATAAGTAGTTGGTATCTCAGTGCGAGATTAATGTTGCTTCAGGGCTAATTGTGGGACCAAAACACATGAGTTTTCAAGTTCAAAGGGATATTATAAAACGAAATGGTAAAGGAAAATGGTAAAGGCTAATGATAAAGGGAAATACACCCCTTATTTCTGTGACTAATCACAAAGATGCATTAAGGCACAGATTGTTTTGATCTTGATTGAAATCTCGAGATTTTTTATGTGACTGCCACTTTCAAGACAAGATCAATATTTTTTCTTGATAGTCGAGAAAGAATATCGATCTCGTTCTTTTCTTTTCAAATCATTTTGGATATTACTAAACAAATCAAGTATAGATTGGTGTTTCCCTTTCCTTGCAATCGATGTTTATGTTCAATATTTACTCTTCTACGAGAAACAGCTCGTTTCGATATTAATGTTATTACTTTGCGGAAGTCGGAAAGCGGAAACATTGTTTTCGCACTATTCGGAAACTTCCAGTAAATTCTTATCTCTACCATATGTCACTTTACATTCTCTCTTTATCAGTCTAAACCCCGTTGCATTATTCCTTTCGGAAAATACAACAATAAAATGAGGAATTTACAGATTTTCTATATGTAAACAACTAGAAAAAGATAATTCTTCTTTTTTTTCCCTTTAGATTTGTATATCAAGTAAATGAAGTTAACATTCCTCATTTACAATAATTCTAATTCAATGTTTGTCACGACATTGTCAAAATGATTAAGCTTGGATAAATTCTAAACTAAGACATTGTCGAGGACATTGTGTATTATATACTGATTGTAATAACAGCTGTGAGGAATTTTCTATAAAAGAAAAGAATACCTATATATTGCTTAGTGATACTGTTAGTGGCTCGAATAAATCCGTCAAGACGGATACGAAGAGTATTTTTAATTATCCAACAAAATTGTTTCGTGATGATATTTTTCAATGTGCGTCAATCCTTTATAGTCTTAGCCTTTTTCCTTTTGTTTAAAACTTTCTTATGAATGGCACGTGCTCTGTTGATAGTATGTGGATATTCGACAGGATCCAAATAATATGTTTAATTTACAACTTATCAGTTACATAAAGATTATTTATGTCTTCATACTCAAAATTTTGAAAGAAAATGAATCTAAAGCTCTAGTGAATTCTAAGATTTAATCTAGTCTGGTTACGTACAATTTTTTTTGATAAAATTTAAAATTTTACAAAATAATGATATTTTTTAATAATAAAGATAAGATTTAATTTTTTTTAAATTTATGTTCTAAATTAAATAGTGCCAAAGACTGGATTATCTAATAATAAAAATGTAAACCCAATTTTTAAAATAGAATGATTTTTTTTTTGAGGGGATAACCGTTCTGCGTTCTTTCTTGGATTAACAATAAAATGATAATCTTTATTCGAAAGAGAGGAAATCATTTGATTTTATAATAAATAAAAATGTTGACAGTAAACAAATTTTTTAAATAAATATAAATGATGTTCTATTAAGTTAATTAAAAAAGAAAATCCTCTGACAAAAAACTGATAAACTTTAATAATAAACTTTAAAAAAGTATTCCCTAATTAAAAATTACTATGTTTTCAAATATAAAAATATTTTCAACACAATATTTCCGTTAAGAATATGAAGTACTTAAAATTCCAGATTGTTGGTTTGTCAACTTAATGTTAAACATTTCACTGAAGTAAATCAATTGGCATAAATTTTTATTAAAGAAATGATTTGCCCTTTATATTTTTTATCTAACAGTCACGGCATTACGGTATTACGCAAAATAAATAAATAAATAATTTTAAATTAAATTGAACAACCTCACTATCTAAAATTGAATCAGTGGAAGTTCACTGATTCTCAGTGACTCTCTTTTCAAGATTTAATTCAGTGAAAATCCACTAAGAATCAGTGAAAAGTCACTGAAATTTTCAATAATCGTTACTAAACTACTGAAAATTTCACTGACTTTCACTAATTTTCAGTAGATTTTTACACTGATTAAAATCGTGCGAGAATAGTCACTGAGAATCAGTGAAATTTCACTGATTTTTCACTGATTCAAGTTCAGAGAGCAAAGAATAGAATATGACAACTTTTCTAGAATTATTGTAAATAATAGAAGAATTTTGCTTACCAATGCCGCAGATAATTGCAATTTTGTTGGCCATCATTGAGTACCTATGTCTTAATTAGGGGTTGTCAGGGCGACTTGAAGTCCTCCGGATGACCAACTGTTCGTTGATTCCTTCTGTGTCGTTCGTGTAAGACAGTTCGACTAGAGTCAGTGAATATCGCTTAAATATTATGTCATGCGCGATCAACTCTTCAGTTTGAAGAATATAGTTGATATCAGCACCAGCAGGTATCCTAAGACTTCCCCACTTATGCCAAACGGACTTTCGTCAAGTTCTTATTTGTACCTCTTACCTCCTGCAGGGCGCCAATTGCACATCGATTTGACGATTCAGCTAAATGACTTTGTCCTTCCCTCATGATAGCCTGCTTTATATATTATTGCACTCTCATTCTAGCTCGTGTCTGGCCAAAAATATTTCGGAAGGGGTTTCAATCTTTCGAAAAACTTGACGTCACGAGAGAAAGAGGAATCTACAATTTATACTTGTGCTTTTGATATTATCGTTGGAAAAATATTGAATTCTCTGGAAACATCCGATATTTGAAATATCTGAAATCACTTGAAGACGTTTGAAGGAACTTGAAACACTTAAAAATCTTTAAAGTTCATTGAAATGCCTTCAATTTTTTTAGACTTTAAATTTTGGGAACCCTCTGAAATAACTTAAATTCTTTGAATCCCCTTGAAAATCCTTAAAATAACTTAAAATGCTTTGAAATTTTTCAAAAATCCATGAATTCTTTAAAACCGCTTAAAATTGTTTTGTCTTTTCAAATTCCACAAAGAACTTAAAAATCACTGAAAATCCTTTGAAATTCTTTGAAATGCGATAAAATTGTTTATATTTACTTAAAATTCTTAATGTTCATTTAAAATCCTTTGAAAATCAGTGAACTTCCATTGATTCAATATTATAGAGAGTAAAAACCGCTACCAAAAAGTTTGCGTTCATTTTATGGTTTATTTTAATTGCGATCATTTCATGAACACTCAGCTTCCTCAAAGAGAATGATAATTTTAGTTCATGTCGAAAAATTAAAATCAAAAATTTTCAAGCAATATTTTCAAAATGTAAAATCAGATAAGTAAAATTCACGGTTGCATTTATCTTAAAAAAAATTCCTAATATTTAAATAAGCGCTCTAAAAAAATGATACTATATGGTATGACTGACTGATGCTGAACTTGAAGAAACTGTTAAATCTGATCTTTCTAGTTGAAGCAGAATGTATAAGAAAAAGTAAGCAATCGCGAAAATCCCCCCTCCCTTACGAGAAGTTTATGTAATACAACTCTTAAGTTCAGAGGAAAGTAAGAGTGATTATAATCATGAGACTCTAATTGTTCAAAAATTTGTATCTTTCTTTTAATAAAACCTATCTTATTAGAAAAATCTCGTAAGATTCATTTCTTTTAGGCTTATATATATATATATATTTCAGTGAAAGTTCTTAAAAGTTTAAAACATATTTAATCCTGTCAATTACGTTGAATATAATTTTAGCGAACATGATTCCTGCGGATTTAATAAAGAGATGAAATAAATAATTAAATGTGATGAGGATAAATAATCTTGACTAATATTCCTATAATTGGAAAAGTATGATATTTAAACATATAAAAAGTTGAGACACAGTATAGACAATTATATAGAATATATAGAAGTATATATATAGAAGTATCGAATATTCTACATCAATCTGTCATTTTGATTGCATGATTTTATTGTTTTAAAACCGATATTTTGTTTGATATTTTGTCACTCACAATAATGTGACTGTGAAATGCAAATAGAAAATTCTGAAACAGTATGTAATTAGAACAAACGAATATAAATCCTATTTAACTTTGTCTCCCAGATAAAGTCTATATCTGATAAGAAACTACGCGTGTGGTAAAGTTAATGAAAAATGGTCCAGTGAATATTTTCTTACCAAAATACGTCACAATAACGTGACTTACGTGACGTACCATATATGGAAGCGAAAACAATCATAAATATGCTCAAGCTTTGTGAAGTGGTAATTAATAATAAATTATAAAGGAATCGTGGGTTTATTTAAACCGTGACAGTAAATTTCAAAATCGTATTGAAAATTCAAGTCTCTTACAATAAAATTTATTGTAAATGATATGCCTATTCAAGAATAGAAGTCAGTAAAATTATGAAAAGATTCAGCATTTAGTCTGTTGAAGAAAACAGCGGACTCAGTAAAACCATAATTTCTATTGCTATTAAATTTTGGTTCTTCTCAAATCATGCACGCGTGTACACTTAAAAAGAAGCGAAATTTGACATCTCTCGTCGTATATATCTTTCGAAATTATTGCATCATGTGGGACGCACGATCATCGGCTTAATTGTCAGGTCTATACGGATGGCAAAAACGGCGAAAGTCACGTGTTGACTACCTGGCCTTTTTCACTAATCAGAATTTACTTTGCAATTCTATTTACGTTTCGTACGTTGCATGCACATGTTCCTACAAAATGATATTAAACAGATTTTAATTAAGTTTCTTTCTTCGCGGAAAAGATATTCATCTCAAGGAACGAAATTAATTTAAGAATGATTATCATTTCTTGCGAAACTGAGAATACTTTACCTTCAATCTTTTGGGTGAAGGATTCTTAATTTTAAGTTTAACTAATTTATACAGCCATGTTTTTCAGGGATCTATAAAAGTGCGAAAGACGTCCTGTTCGCCTCAAGAAAAAACTATAGTTAAATTTTGTTGCAGATAAAATTTTCCGCTCTTAAAGTTTACATGCTATTTGTCAAAAATTTATCCTACGTACGATGGAATAAAAACCGTTTTATAAGTAAATTCGAAATATAAATTAGGACACCAGATAAAAAAAACCTTTATGCTTATTTAACTGTTATTTTAAAAATAATTAGACTTACCGCGGACGAATGAAAACCTGTTTTGAAAAAAAAAATTATCAACTTTTTTTCCTAATTTTTTAGTTCGGAAATTAATTTATTAAATAATACGATAAAAGTTGTAATTGTTCAGAAGTAATTTTTTAGGATTTTACGATATTTCTTACAATTTCTTAAAATATCTATTTCATGGAATTTCACAAAATTTCATAGGGTTTTTAACAATATTAGAGAATTTAAAAGGATTTTATGAAATTTAAGTAATTCTAAAGGATTTAACGATATTTTAATGAATTTTGAGGAATATCAAGGAATATCAAGATGTAAACTTTATCCTTCGATTTTTCTGTGCTATTATTCTATTATAAAAATAAGAGCGAATCAAAACTCGAAATATATCGGAAATCATATCGCCTTTTCCTTATTTCTGATTTTCTTCTCATTTGTTATGTCTTCTAATAAATAATCAAGAAATTTACATACAGTTTCGAAATTATATTCAAAATAAACTATTAACTAATTTATTTGGATAAATTAATTAATTAATTAACCGGTTATTTCAAACAATATGCACAACTATAAATGCGGTAGTTTTTTTAGAAATCGAAATCGAAATCGAAAACTTTCGAAAGAATTGACTGGCTCGATTTGCCTTTGGTATACCCTTTTAGTTCCTAAAATGAAGCTCAAGTTCGTTAGCTAGCCATTTTGGATGAGAATAAAAAAATTTAGAGCATTTTGAAAATTTTTGAAAATTAAAACTTTAAGCCAAATAACACACGCTATGAAAAAAGTTTATAGATGAAAAATGTTCTTTTTTCAACTCGGTACAAGATAGGTGTAACAATTTTTTTTTATTTGATTGAGTAATCGAAAATAAAAATTTTTGGCCAAATAAACTCAAATGAGCTCTAATCAGAATGTGTTCTTTAAGTTCGACAAAACTTTAAGTAAATTATTTTTCTCCTTCATTTCAAACTAAACTAATTAAAATTCAAGTATATAGCAGCGATACCATTTTTACAAATTTATATAAAATTTGGAAGAAAATTTGTTGAATTTTTAAACTTTATATCGCGTGTAACTGCTTTTCGTATAAAACTAAAATTTTTTAAAATAAAATTTTAATTACGTCTGGTGGGAAAAAGATAAATAAAATATAAAATATAACATTTAAAAATAAAGTAAAGCCGCGCGCGGAAGCACGCGTTCGGTTTCATATTTGAAAATAGATATCGTAAGTTATGCAAAACAGTTACTACAGCCACTGTTGCTATCTCTCAGATTAAAAAATCATATTAGACATTCTTACTTTATATCTTATTATGTACCTATAAATGTGTGTATCAATAGTTTATAAAATATTATGCTTGTACAAAAAAAGATTGAAAGATCATAAAAGGTTTGACTATGTATGTTATTTATTTTATAATTAATTCTTATATTTAAAATTCAGCAACACTTTTTACGTGTCTTCACTCATCATTTTTATTTCTAAGATGATTCATGGAAAATAAATGAATATCTATATGAATAATGAGCGTTGGGAAGCCACATATCGTTTTTCCCTCTTGTTTTTGCTAAGTCCTGGAAACAATGACCAACGCAGAGCTTGACCAATGCGTTAAAAAATGTTTGTCCTGGGTGCGGTCCTTCAAACGATTATAGGCTCATTGAACCGTGAATTAGAGGTGAATCGATATCCCTTTGAGTGACCGCAATCTAATTCAGAAATATAAACGTACTCTCTCAATATAAATTAGTTAAATTTTACTAATTAATAGTAGTTCCTTACTAATTCAAATGGTGCTAAGTCGCTTACTATAAATTAGTAAAAAGTTACTAATCTCATTAGTAACAAGGATAAACTAACTAAATGAATTAGTATCACTATTCAATGAAATATCTTACAAAATTTTAGATCCTTTAAAACTTCGCAAATATTTTAAAAGTCATGAAATTTTTTTCAAATCGATTAAAATTCCGTGAGGAACTTTAAAATCATCTCGAGTGAAAATCCACTAACTAAGAATCAGGAGATTTCACTGAATTATTGTCTCTTGAATTATTGGAATAGTGTGGTTTAAAATTATTTTTCGTGATTTAATAGATTTTCATGGGATTTTAAGTGAATTTTAGGAATTTTAAGTAAATATAAACAATTCTATGGCATTCGAAAGAATTTTAAGGGATTTTCAGAGTTTTTTGTGGAATTTGAAAAGACCTAAAACAATTTTAAGTGATTTTAAAGAATTCATGGGTTTTTGAAAAATTTCAAAGCATTTTAAGTTTTTTCAAGAGATTTTTCTTAGGTTTAGCAATTTTAAAGAATTGTAAATAATTCTACAAGGTATTTTAATTTTTTTCCAAAATTTCAAGTGATTTTAAGTTATTTTTATATTCTTTATGGATTTTTAAAAGACTTTAAATAATTTTATAATAAGTAGTTTTAAATATTTTCAAAGGATTTTAGGGGTTTTAAATAATTTTAAGTGTCTCAAGTGTCTTAATTCAAACGTCTTCAAGGGACTTCAGATACTTCAGGAGATATCGGAG
>JAUESI010000036.1:5547193-5563521 GCA_032275145.1 Synergus laeviventris
TCGCCAAAACCCTATTTTAAATAAGGCTAAATGGGTCAATTTTTGCACTGGTAATTTATAAAACAAAATGAAATAGGAAGTCGAGTAATTTCTGTATTGTTATTCATTAAACTTTGTTTTTATATTGTTTTTTTTATCGTTTACGGTCCCTGGTATATTTTCAGCTTGTCTCCACTGAAGAAAACAATTTTCTGACTAATATTTCTAACAAAATATTCCAAGAACTTGTGTGAGTAAATTTAAAAATTCAAAAGTATTACTCCCTCTTGAAAATAAGAAAAACCTACTATTTATCGAAATGAAATGTGATGTTTTTAAAATAAAAGTAATTTTTCAAATTCCAGTCAGCTAGAATTAATAAAAAACAAACAAACTAGATTTGAAAAAATTGTGATTAATATGTGCTCTAAAGTTTTGAATTTATCAAAAAAATGTCTTCATCAGAAGGAGTTTATCAACCCAAAAAAATTGTAGGTAGATGCAAGGCAGTTTAATTTGCGCTTTTATAATATTTCTTTGTGATTTGCATTATATTATTTGATTGATATTAAAGAAAAAATATAATATTTCAATGATTAGCAATCTATGAATCACAACACTCAAAATGAAGAAAACAAACTTATAATAAAAATGTTACCATACATATATAAATTACATGAAGTTATTGAGCTACAGCTTCTTTGAATGCTGTTTTGAAGTTTCTTGTTTTGAAAAGTGTGGAGACTAGAGACTTGCACAAGGTTTTTACAAAAGAGACGATTCTTCCAACTCGAGTGGCATTTGCAGTGGTATGTTAGGTAGTGGTGATATATCTGTGAGGCCAAAACTAAAGTATATGTATGTCAAGTTGTTGATGTAGCACCGTTTTGAGTTTCTTGCTGTGAATTTCATGCACACTTTCAGTGAAAAAGGCGTCCCAACATGTTCAGAGGACAATGATAATAATTTTACGTGATTTTGCAGAGTAAATCTCAAAGAAATGATTTTTAATAACATCCACCGGAATGTTGCTATTTTTAATCTACATAACAATTACGCACTTCAAACAAAAATAAATAACGCAGTGTCTGTCCGTACCGAAAAAATTCGACTACTTTGTACAGAAAAAAGAGGTAAATACTCGTAAGAAAATTTCGGTACGCGCAGCCACAGCCAATAAATAAACACAATAACTACAGGAATATTTCTTACCTTTTAGTGAAAGCATTTGTGGCGAAGCTAGAAAACTTTAACATATTAACGCAACCGATAGATTGCTTTGCATATTTGAACCACCGGATGCAATACAAAAAAAAATAGATATATACACCATAAAAAAATTCGTTCTTGTAAATTTACGAGTATTTCAGACTTTTTTTGGATTTTTTTTAGGAACGCTAAAGTAACTTGTCCAACCACCTTAATTGAATTTTCCTATATATAAGTGTTTTATTGTTTTCGCGTTATTGCATTCGGCGGTTTTTTTTTTATTTTATGTATTTATATTTATTTTTATACAGGTATCACTGGTCTCAGTTGACCAATAAGAGCGTAGTACATTGTTTGTGGTATCAGCAGAGCTGGGCATAGGCTATCTAAACTTAAATTAGTAGTGTTATATATATTTGACTATTAAATTAGTCATTTCTCTACTTTCTAATTAATGAAATAGTAAGTCACCTATCACCAAAGTGATTTAGTAAGAATAAATTACTAATCTATTTAGTAGTTTTACTTACTAATTGAACATCAGTAATGTTAAACTTTTTGTATAAATAACTATGTTATTTTTGTTATATTATTTAGCTTTAATAGTTTATTTTAACAGATTTTAAAAGGTTTCCAAGAATTTTGAAGTATTGTAAAGAATATTAAGTTAATTTTTAAGAATGATAATGTTTAAGGGACTTTAGGCGATTTAAAATAATTCTTATGACTCTTAAAAGATTTTTAAAAATTTGAAGAAATCTAAAATTTTTTTTATTGAATATTAAGGGTGTCTACTAGACATAAACGAAAACTGCGCCTGGGTGCTTAGCCCTGGCAAGGGTTTTAAGACCAAAACCCTAAGGAGAATTATTTTTATTTCCCAAAAGGTGGTCCACACACACACACAAAAGTGTTCGAATGCAAACATTTTCTTGGTCATGGTTCTCGATATAAGACTTGGCTTATTACACACTCTGTACATTCCTCACAAATATTTTTTAATGTCTACTGTCTACTGTTTACTTCTGTATTATGATTTTGTGCACACTGTTATCATTTATCTGTTTTTTGTTTCTGCCACTTTCGTTTTAGCATGTTCATATTTCGCTTCAGTGCATGCACTGTCAATCAAGCTGCTGGATGTTATGTGACATTCTGTGATACTTATCAGTCCACTGTGCAGTGAAGTGCAGGAATGCTACCGCCTTTTATGTGTGCTTCACAAAACCATCTCCAACGGTTGATGGTAAGAGGTGTGACCAATTACTAAAAGTAAAAACAAATTCTGCAGGAGTTATTGTAGAAATCTGTTGTGTGTTATTTTTTAACGCCTTCTAACACCATTTCATGATTTTCTTGCACTCAACAATGGCCCTTAAGTCTGTATTTTAATAAGTTCAAATTTCATTTTTGATTACAAGTTGTTTCAGATTTTTCAATTTCATAGTCTAATTGGAAAATAAGTGGAACATTTTTAATTGCCCGTGCAGAAATTGCACCATTTAGCCTTATATTTAAAATGGGATTTTAATGAGGCCCTGATTGGGATTTCTATTTCTAATAAAAATATTGAAATATAATTAGGAATTTATAGGGCAACGGCAACGATATAACATAGTAGTATAATATCCCATTAATACCACTTTTATATTATTGGGTTTGTTAGAATAAAAATTATAGATATATACTTATTCAAAACAAAAGTTTTATAAAGTACAGGCGACGAATAGAAATCCAAAAAATAGATGCATAGAGGGAATTAACTAGTTAAGTAATCATATTACAAATAATTTATAGATAATTTAATAATTTACATATTGCAAATAATGAATTCAGAATATTTTTTAATCTTGATGGAGTATTGACCAGTTTCCCCTACGTGGTGTCCTTGCCTGTTTTCCAGATCAGGACCACACTAGAACTAGGGAAAACTGTCCAGGATCCCATCAAAACCCCATCAAAATTTCTGCACGGGTGTAAATATTGGAAATTTTAAACAATTATTTCATAATTTCCAACAAGTCCTTCTTATTAAAATTTTGATGGCTATCCTGATAATGAAAAAACATTTCTTGTGGCACACGATAATTATTTACTTGACTAAAAATGTGTTTTGTGTTTCGATAAAGTTTTTTCTTACGGTACAGATTATAAAACATAATTTACTTTTCACAGCAACCTATACGCGTGCAGCAAAATCTATATTTACAGTATGTCAACTATTTACAGCGCGAAGCATATCAGAAGAATTTAGCAGCGGGGACTCACGATATCGAGATAATGATGAACCTACTCAGCAAGGTGCTCATAGTCGTGATCCACAAAAAGCGCAGAAAGAAAAAGATGAAAAAGAGAAAGGAGACGAAGGTAAATATGTAGTGGAAATAAAAAAAGACTACTTTATTTATTCAAATTACCTTGACTTATTTTGAATAAAATAATTTTTATTTCTTCAGAATGTACCTCGAACTCCTTGAAATATTTTCTATAGACAAATTTTTGAATATTTCCGCTTAGTTTGTTTAAGTTTGTTTCAATTTTTCGTCACCTATTTTTATAAACATAATTTAGCGTAAAATGTCACTTGGTCTAAAAAAATAAGTTTTAAATCCTGGCGCTACTACAAATCTGACAGCATCAAAATAATTTTTATTTTTGTTTTGGTGACTGCAAAATATATTTGGGGGTTTGATCTCAAAAGTGCATACATAATACTTGAAGAGAATGGACAGCGCTTATTGTCAATAGATACTATGATGACTGGTATAATTTTTTTATTGAGCTCATAAATTAATAAATATTTATTTTTCAGAAGTGATAAAGGTATATGACGGGAATAATTCGTTAAGACGGCGGATATTTCGAGTGATCACCGTGTCTCGGCAAGCAACTACGGAGCAAATTCTTACATCGGCTCTTCGAGCGTTTCATATAAAAAAAGACCCGAGTGTGTATTTTTTATTAAAAAATAATCCATAAAGTTTAAGAACGAGATTAATTTACTGTATTTTTCAGATAACTTTTACCTTACCGATCTGTATGCCGCGGAGGAGGTTCCACTGAGCGACCCGATACCACTTCAAAACTTAAATCGCAAAGAAGGGAAGCGTCCGGCTGTCTTTCTTCGATTCAAGTATATATTTATATACCATATTTCAATAATATCAGAATTTCGGGCTCTTGAAATATACAAAAACCAAATTCAAAAAAACAACCTCAATTTTACTACTCAAGAATTTCAGTGGCCAATGATAGGGGTTGTTTATTCAAATTTTCATTTTTGGATATTTCACGAGACCGAAAATAGCCCGAAATTTTGGTATCATTATAGATTTTTAAATTTAAAGGGTCTTATCCACTGGAGGTGTTAGCTCCTGATGGGCACTCAGCACCTCCACCTAAAATTTTGTTTTTTGAGAAAAGTACAAGAGCCCAAAAATTGGCATTACTGCCCAAAATAAGCCCATAATTAGCCCGAAATTTTGGCACAAAACAAATATTGATATTCCGTTGTATTTTTTGAGATTTTTGTCTAAAAGATGTATATTTCAGGGATAATGACAGTGGTGAAGTCCGAGTGTATCCAGGGAAGTTACAGGTGTCTGATGCCTTTTGCATAGTTCCGGTCACCGAAACTACGACTATATCCGACCTCATTCGGGAGGCGCTCCTTCGTTTCGGTTTGCAGGATTTTAAATGCGAAGACTACCGATGTAGCGAAATCCTTCTAGATCGCGGAGGTTTGCATTTTATAGAAAATTGTAATTTCTTATTCTTGAACTTTGATCTAATTAAGTCTAATAATTTTGTTTTTCTTCTCAATTACAGTAACAGAACGGGTGCTGACGTGGGACGAAAAGCCTTGGGAAATTGTGAAGATGCTAGGGAAAGATTCAATTAGACAAATGGAATTGATGCGATTTTATCTGCAATTAAAACAGGACCCCCATGGTCCTAATCTCGCTTTGTTTGTTGGAAATCTACCACTAGGTCTTTCTGAGCGCAATTATGAAAATATGTTGACCGAGTTCTTAGGAAAAGGTGAGATTTCCAGAGAGAGCTGAAGGAAAAGAGGTACTGTTGTTATAACCAGGGTGGGCACAAGATTCCATTTTTCAATTTCCCTGACATTTCCCTGACTTCGCTGATAGTGGCCACCCTGTTAATGAATTGAAAATAAAAGACCTCCCGTTTTCCAGAAAACAAATTTTCATCCATCGGACCCATATATTACGAATACGGATCGATGGTAATCATATACGAAGATTCAAATAAAGCGGTTAAGGCTCTATATACGTTACGTGAAGCGAAACTCGATGATAAACATCTTTTAGGTAGGAAGATTTGTTCCGAATTGTACACTGATTTTTATTAACTTTTGTTTAGTTTCTAAGCTATTCTTTCTCACACCTAACTTCGTTTTTCAGTAATGCTTTTACCCAGTATTGAGCCAAGCATGGTGCCAGGTCACGTCCAGCCATTACTAGTTTTTGTAAATGTCAAGTCTGGTGGATGTCAAGGGCTCGACTTGATATCGAGTTTTCGAAAGCTATTAAATCCCTACCAAGTGTTCGATTTGGATAATGGTGGTCCCTTACCTGGGTAAGTTACTCCTCTATTTAAAAAAACAATTTATTCAAATAATTCATGTCCCGATTGTTTTTATATTAAATATTCAAAACATTTTTCATTTTCTTCAGGTTGTACGTGTTTCGTCACATAAAAAATTACAAGATCCTAGTTTGTGGAGGAGACGGTACAATAGGATGGGTACTGCAGTGTTTGGATAATGTCGGTCAGGACAGTGAATGTTCGTCGCCTGCATGTGCAATTGTTCCTCTAGGTACAGGCAACGACCTGGCTCGAGTTTTGAGGTGGGGTTCAGGATACACTGGCGCCGAGGATCCTCTTAATTTATTGAAAGATGTAATCGAGGCAGAGGAAATAAGATTGGACAGGTGGACCGTCGTTTTTCATCCTGAAGAAAAAGAGGACAAGTCAGGGCAATTAGTTCCCAACGCCGCAGGTAAAATAACAATTAAAATAATCAAGAATTTATCACTGGAATTATAATTTTAATATAGCATACTATATTTATCCAACTGTATATTCATCCCAGTATTTAAATATTTAAAGTATAAACTCGTTCGCGACTCTCTTGTCTTTTAAGACATTATATCGATTTTTGGATTAGTGGCAGGTTCGACAAGTGAAGACAACACGCAGATCCTAGTAATGAATAATTACTTCGGAATCGGTATCGACGCAGATCTTTGCTTGGACTTCCATAACGCCAGAGAGGAAAATCCGAACAAGTTCAATAGCCGGTTGCATAACAAGGGAGTCTATGTAAAAATGGGTTTGAGAAAAATGGTTGGTCGAAAGCCCTGCAAAGATTTACACAAGGAAATTCGGTTGGAGGTAGATGGAAAGCTGGTGGAACTGCCTCAAGTTGAAGGAATTATAATTCTTAACATATTAAGGTGAATATCTCCTAAATTCAGAATTCATATGATGGATGTGACTCATAAAGTGACAAAATTTCCTTTATAGTTGGGGCTCTGGCGCGAATCCCTGGGGTCCCGAAAGAGAGGATCAGTTCAGCAAACCGAATCACTGGGACGGAATGCTGGAGGTTGTTGGAGTCACTGGTGTTGTTCATCTAGGTCAAATTCAATCTGGCCTTCGCACTGCAACGAGGATAGCTCAAGTATGTCAAAAATTTAAATTGGCCGCTCCAAATGGCTTCTTCGGGTCTATTCAAATTTCTAAGTGTCTTTGGTCCGACAATCTTTAAAAGAGTTCTATAAATATATAACCCAATTCTCGAAATGCAGGGTGGTCACATAAAAATCCATTTACACTCGGACATCCCTGTGCAAGTGGATGGAGAACCTTGGGTCCAAAGTCCTGGGGATGTGGTGGTCCTGAAGTCCGCATTGAAGGTAATTTGATTGTATCACTAGAAACCCCAAGTATTCCACAGAAATGAGAAATAGTACGAAACCTGACAATGTCTTTGCACACCTTTTGACCTTAGAATTTATACTATCATACTTATGCTAAAGCAATCAATCTATCTATTAAAATCCAAAGCACATCACCTTCGTTCTGTTACTTTGTGTCGAATAATGGGGTCTCAATAAATATACATATCTGTGGCACGTATAAATTTCGAAAAAAGCATCTGTATGTTCTAGTCGGTAGTTGTTTTTTTTACAGTCATAAAAGCGCTGTGCGAAAGCAAAGCCTTATATGGCCTCATCTCCGGCAGCGCATGCATTCCTCCCCTAATTGCACTCTACTAATGTCTCCTTATTCCTTTGTTCACTTCAGGCAACCATGTTGAAGAAAAATAAGATCAAGCGTCGGAATACAGAACCGTCGATTCTACCTGCTAATGGGGAGGGGGGCAAGAGCACGGACGAGTAAACCAACCATTCTGCAGCTTGCAACTAGTCAGTTTATATTAAATTTGAACCTTAAGAGGTGCGGGATCTTTGCCTAGACTCCTCGACACTAAAGGGATTATTCCCATGTGGATGAGGAGTTTCGGACCGATCCTACTAATTAAGGAGGACCTCAGTTGCGGGGTCAATCCGGTGAATCCTCTGCGCATGAGACCTTTTTCTGTCTATTTCCTGTTCCTTCATTGGTCCTTCGGCCAAATGCAATTTAAGCTTCTTGTAACATTTAAACTGTAACTGCGTAGCAAATAGGATGGTCCAAAGCTTTATTTTTAATATTAGCAACAGTGTTGGGTAGTAAAAGTTACCTTGCTTTTTATTTGGTTGTTTATTTTCCTCTTAATAGCTGTTATGTCATAAACAGAAATTATTTTTCAAGGCTGATCAATTTTTAAGATTAAAACCCTCAAAAACTATTAACTTACCTAACACTGATTATTAATTCTTGTTGTCTTTGTGGAAGTGCCTAGTAGATAAGGGTTAATGAATATCAATGTTGAAATTTGCTTGATTGCTTACAAAATTATAACATATCGTCTCTTCTTAAATTGTTTCCCAGACACTTGGGTCATCCTAATAGTCGTGCATCTTTCCGACTGTAGAATATTGCTAGCAATCTCTTGAACGTTCCTTTTTTTATGTAATTTTGTTTATAAATCCCGCATATGATTTGTCATTTTTAAGTTCTGGTGTTTCGAGCGAGACGTTATACGTTATTTTGTCGCTGACTTATTGTGAATCGTTCCTTTGTATCGTTTCCCTGATCCTTTCCCTTCCTAGGCGACGATGCTGAAGAAGATGAAGGGAAAAGTGAAGAGGCGAAATACAGAATCGAGTATGCAGTCGTCACTTCAGGCCGCACCATCCAACGACCCCGATTCTGAAGTCTTCTGAATCAAGGCTCTTTGCTTCAGGAGGTTGCATCATCAAAAGACGATATCGTTTTTTTCAACACTCACAAGTTAGAAGCTACGAAGTACGAACGTCGGTGACTTTTATCGACTTCGCAAGCGACGATGGTAAACACTGGAAAAAAATACTGCTAAGCGCAGTGTCGACTTCATTTAAGTACTTAATTAAAAATTACAACGCAGCGAAGTTACTTGTATCAGAAACCCGAAGCCGAAGGAATTCAAATTCGATGTGAATTGAAGAATCGTAAATCGTGCGCTCATAATTTTCGTTCGTCGGTCGTTAGAAATGAAATAGATCTCACTTTTTCAGGTGCTAATGATTTTTGCACTGAGTAT
Source organism: Synergus laeviventris (assembly GCA_032275145.1). Taxonomy (NCBI): domain Eukaryota; kingdom Metazoa; phylum Arthropoda; class Insecta; order Hymenoptera; family Cynipidae; genus Synergus; species Synergus laeviventris. The sequence goes on from JAUESI010000036.1 coordinate 5,556,099, forward strand.
AGCTTAGCGAGCGATATTTAATATTTTTTTAGTCTTATAATAGTCTGAAATTATAATTACTAGACATCGACGAGCGTTATTAATACAAATTACAAAGAAAAAAACCAGAAGCAGTATTGAGAGGAGGGCCGTGAGCTTTACCCAAGTTCTGTTGACTTGCATTTACGTTTCTAGCTTGTTACTTCGGAGAAAGGAGAGAAGCGAACAAAGTAAACTGTAATGTATATTACGTTTCGTATGGTATTTTACCAATTTACAGGATTATCATGATACGGTTGCTCGTATCACGATGTAAAACATAATGAAGAGAAGTCAGTTGTTATTAATACATTATTATATGAAATATTTATGATTACATATTAATATATTATATATATTTACATAATATTGTATTAGTATTACAGTTTTCATTTATGACGATCGTTGTCGAATCTGACTGCCGGGCAGTCTGGAACTAAACTAAAGTACACCAGTCGCAGTCAGAGTTTCCTACGGGAGAATTAAATAACGAAAAAAAATTTAATGTAATTACGAGTAGGGTCCAGTCGAAGTCACCAATATCGTTTCTCGAGTGCGACGATTAATTATAGGCGTCGAGAAACCGTCTCGGGGACGCGACACCCTGATTGACTACGGTGAATTTCTTCCAGTGAACCACTTGGAAAATTTGCCTCAGTCATTTATAGGCTACACATTCCACTGGAACGTGGCGACAGAGTATGTACATTTATAAACAATGCCAAAGAATTTTAATGCGCAACTCACTTCGGCCGTTCCGTAGCGTCGATAATAAAAAACGCGATTACACAAATCGGATCCGCAAAATATCAATCTGAGCAGCACAGAAACTTCGAGATCTGAACAAGATGAGGAATTGAGCGAACCATTGGAATTTTTTTAGAATCTAGCGGGTTGGGCATTCGGCTTGCAGATACAGTTTGGGTGCCAAAAAGATGTAAATAATAATAATAATATTAATAATTATATAAAACCTAGAATGTAAGTTCGGGGAAGACCGAATGGCAAAAACTGTGAAGAAAAAAGCAACCGAATATTGCAGATGATGAGCGATTCTAAATAAGTTTAAGAGTAGCGGTGAGACTCGATTGCTCTGTGCTGCGAGGCTTGGGTCAAGAAATTCAAATACAAAATAAACCTTTGATATGTAAAGATATAGAGTCAAAGGAACCTCAAAATACGGAAAACTTAGTTTGTGTTTTAAAGCGCTTATAGAATGCGCACTTGCACTTATACGACTAATTAAATCCTTTAGAAGAAAGCCTGAATGTCTTAAGAATATTCAAGTTAATATTGAGAAATTATTCACTATCGACTAAATTCATGGGGGAGTCGCTCATGACCGGATGATTGAGAGGTCTCCATCTTCAAACCTGCCGCCCGTGTACGGGGCTCAATCACTAGTGCTCCATATCCGGTCCCGAGCACCAGTGGTACACTAGCGGCAATTTCGCGAATCGACACGTTTGTTTTTCTGACCAAACTGTAATACTGTAATATTTTCAGTTGCATAAAAATAGACGATTATTTAAGCTATGAAACAATCTAAGTATAATAAATCAATGTGCTATAAGAAAGTTTGTTACACGTTTATCGACCCCATTTTCAGGGATTCAAACAAAATAAAGGGTGATTTTTTTTCAATTACGTGTTTTGATTAATAACTCCAAAAACTAAACACTAGATAGAATAGAAGATGTTGTCGATAAATTGGACAAAAATCTCACCCTTAATTTCGTATTGACTCTTGTACAATTTATTCATTTTTTTCGACTATAGGTGTCAAATTGAGGGTGGTCATTAGGTGGAGAAAAAAAGGTAAGTCAAACCTTAAAACTTAAATTTCTGAAGTATTAAAGTAAGATTAAATCAGGAAAGCATTTAATTGAGTGAAGATATTCTTAGTTACGAATGTCTTTCCTTTTTATTAAAATTAAATGGTTTAAATAAATGATCTGCTTGTATGTATGAAATTATTTATTACTGACTTGACACTATAAAAGCACAGAAACTTATAATAGTCGAAAATTCTATACATTTAATGAAGTGATGTTTATTTTACAATGTCTTTAAATATGTAGTATATAAACTGATCATAACTTATAACGTAGAAAATTATTGAGGAGTTTCCAAATATAAGTAGGACTTGATTTCAAGTTAAGTTCATTAAATATCGTGGATAAATTAAAAAAAAATTAGTAATTAAAATATAGATACAATTTTCGAGGCTCACCAGGTATTTATTAATCATCCAAACTACGTTGCCTTTTTCTTGCGTTTAGTTTTCATCTTGCCACCTCCTTCCGTCAACTTTCTCACCTGTGCCTGCATTGCTTCCATCTTTAAAAAAAAATCAACAAAAGTATGAAATTAGAATCGATTATATATGGTCACCCATAAAATTAGTTTTAATTTTGAGCAGCTCACCTCTTGTTTCAAGGCAGCCAGCCTTTGGCTACGTTCTTCATCGGAGGCGTCGGCTTCTTCCTCAGAAGAACTTTCGGAGTCCGATTCATTCTGGAAAATTTCCGCTACCATCATTTCAAACACATTCTCTAATTGATTCGCCATAAGGATGATATCTTCACCTGGGCGATTGTACTTGTAACAATTATCAAACATGAGCCGAATGTCACTGAAAAATTCTGTAGATGTTTTATACTCCCCATTATCCATTTTCCTCTGAAAAATTTTATTTATTTAAATTATGATTCTTTTAAAGCTGATTGCCAAAAATGAAAAATATTTTTAGTCCTAATGAGGTACCATTAACAATAACAAAAAAAAAATCTTACTTTTACAGTTCCGAGATCCATAGGTTTCGTGATGATTTTATGGTAGTCAGGGAGATTTAACCGTTTAGCATCTACGGGTTCATAGAAAGGAAAAGCATTATGCTGAAAATAAAGTGAAAATTGATTTAATTATTTGTTCTTGAAAAGAGGAAATTAAATAATTAGCAATTAAATAATTACCGAATGTTTCTTGGATAAAAGTTCCTCTAGAATTTTGTTGCAATACGTCAAATCTTCGGGAAGATCCACCCTTGATTTGTTTATACCCGAGTGCTGAATATAAAAAATAAGTCAATTTACTAAATAATACCAAACAATACATTCGACATTACACATATTTTTAATAAATCAAATTCAATTTTTGGAGTGGTGTCATTTTTTTCAAAAAACAATAACTAGATTTCTATAAGTAAACATCAAAATTATGTACATACTTATAAGTTATAAAAAATAAAAAAATGTTCAAAAATTAGAATTTTTTGCAGTGTGTATAAATAAATTAATATATATAAGAATTACCATGCAAATTATAGGATTATAAAGAAATAAGTAACGGACAAAAATAATGTTATATTTGATGCGCATGCTCATTATTGTGATATATTTACAATTAGTGTTATTTATGTTTATTATTATAATTATCCGTACTAAATTGATGGATATTATCGATATAAGACATAAATTCAAGAGCATCATGTGTATTGCGAGCATTATAACTTATGAATTAAGGTTATGTTTGCGCTTTGCATTCAAAACATTCAAATTGATACAAAATGTTGAATCCTAAATATTATTTTGTTATTTTCGGTGTTTATAACTCAATATATTAAAATGAAGTAATTAAAAAAATAAAAATTATTTCATATTTCACTTACTCCTGCCATAATTTGTTTGGATTCACTCAACCCCACTCAACTATGCTCAACTGTCTGCTTAATGCTTATGTGCTTGAATTCCACTCAGTTCGGCAGTCGCACTCAAATTGCAGGCAGTCGGCTTTGTTCGGCTTCGGTCTATTCGTCGAATCATATATCGAATGAATCATGATGGAATTAATCGGAATGAATCCCACCTTAGCACCACCAAAACACATGGTAAAAGCTTCAGATTGAAATTTCTTCTGAAATTTTTTGAATAATTCCAGAATTTATATCCGAACCAAACAATTTCCTTCCGATCTAATCTGAGGGAAGTTTTCAATCCGAGGCCTATTCAAAATCAATCCGAATGTAACCGGTTAATCCGAATTAATCAGAATTATGAATCCGAATGAATCCGGTCTACCCGAACCAATCTGAATGACTCCGAAGCATTCGGAGTCATTCGGATTTATTCGGAATTGTTGAAAGTTTGGATTGATTCTGATTAATTCGAATTGACCGGATTTATTCTGATTAAAAGTTCGGATTGAAGACTTCCTTCGGATTAGAACGAAATGAAACTGTTTGATTCGGATACAAAATCTAGAATGATCCGGAAGATTTCGAAATGTTGAGTAAAATGAGGAAATTTAATGTTGAGGTAACTCTGTTTCAAATTTCGAATAGACTTAATCTTTCTACATTTTGTTCCGGTTTCATTCGATTTATATCCACGAAATAAATTTTAATCTGATATCAATCCACAATTGTCCAGAATGTATTCGAAATATGGAGCTAGAATTAATATTTATTTAAAGTAGAATTTGAAACTGGAATCCGATTCCATCCTGACAATTCCCGAACACAACCGGATAAATTTCGTACATAATCAGACATATTTCGGATAAAACCAGATAGGATCCGAATAACTTCAGATAAATTTCAGAATCCGGACTTTTTCCGAAATTTTTAGCAGGGCAGAATTTAGGACTATATTAATTTGTTTTAAATGTATTTATTATAAATTTTACAAAAAAATATACATATATCAGGAATAATATATATATTAAACATTTTTCACTATTTTAAAAAAGGTTAATATGAATTATTGGAACATGATTTTGTTTGATTGGAATCTTCCTGTAAATCCCGAGAAATTAGATGCGAAATTTCCGGAATTACCCTGGAACTATTTTTGAAATTTCCAGACTCTATATTTATGTCCATGCAATGTAGCGTCGGTCATTGATTGACCTTGAGATACCTGAAACTGTCTCAGGAATATAAACATGAAATTCTCAGACCTGGAATTTATTCAATTTTCTTAATTCTTATTTGATATGTACATTCCGTTTAAAATTGCAAAAGGGCAAAAAGATAATTAAACAATAAACAGTACTCTATTTCACTCACATAATTTCCGACTTATAAGCTTATTTCGACAAGTAAAAGATAAAGAAGCATCAGTGAAACAAGACCAAATTTTTTATTTTTAAATATATATTTTATATAGCTACTATACACATAAATATATTAGAGAAATATTTACAGCTTGAAATTATGAACAGTTATGTTGAACTCATCAGCGGGAATTAAGTCAGCCGGCTTAAACCCATAGATCTGAATTTATGAGGCGTGAACGATGGCTTATCTGTAAGATAATGTTTTAATTTTAGTTAATTTACTTAGGATACATTTTTACAAAAATATTATTATTTTTTAAATACAATACCATTTTCGATCGGCTGTAATGAAATTAAAAAGTGACTACAGTTTCAAAAGATGAGAAGAAAAGCTAAAAAAGTAAGTAATAAACAGAATAAATCGTTTAAATAAATGTTTGTTTCATACAAAAAAGCAGCCTTTTTAAATTGTATTTACATAGCTTGGACTTACGTGTGAGAAAATTATTTTCGTTATCTTTGAATTGCCTAAGCGCCCAACAAATCGTCATCACTGTCTGACTGACAAACTGTCGAATCGACGTTATCTAATAATAAGCGAGCTTCTTCAGTTGTGTTCACCTGTAATCGTAAATAAAAGTTTTTCATAATTGCCAATTAGGTTTTCTATACTCAAAGCTTAGTACAACTCATTGTCAGTGCTTGGTGAAAAGTAAAATGGTATAAGTGAAATACTTATTATAATAAAGCTTTATTCATTTGGCATTTTAGATTCATCGCAATAACATAATACAAGTGTAGCTATAAATCCAGTGCAATACAACAATTAAGGTTTACATAACCCTTTCCACTCTTAAGATTTATTAGGAACGAAAATCTCCTTAATAATAAAATAAAAGCATTTAAAACAAATAAGCTTTCTTAATAAAGCTGGCAAGAGTAGTAAAAAATAAACTAAAAAAACTAAATAAACTAAACAACTAAATACCTATCCTTTTTAATTCGATAAAACCGAGGGGTATATTAACATTACCCTGTAATTTCAACTTATGTATATACCCTCTTTGGTTCAGATCCATAATACACGTATACATTTTGCAACATTGCGAGTAAAAGATAAGCTTATGAACCCAATTTGTGCACCAGTCAAATTAAATAATAATGCTGGTCTATGAAATAAACATGAATAATAAAATGAAGGAATTTAAAATAAATAAGTTTTCTTAAGGGCATGTGACACTTAGAAAAATTATTGATTTTATATGTTCAAATTCCCCAAATTTACGGCTACAAAAATAAATATTTTGCCCTAAAACTTTGGGAAACCAAACGAGAGTCAATAATAGTCGCTTAGCATTTTTTATAACTTCCCTGAATTAATTTCTTTTAAATATTCATTTTTGTGAAAAAAACTTAGGTAATCTAGACCAGATTGACCCCACCGCCGAAGTATCACATGCCCTTAATAAAGCTAGCGAGAGTACCTATCTGAAAATAAACTAAAAAAAAAGAAAAAAACACTGGAAAATAAGTGCATAAGTTTATCCTTCACTATACAAAGGACCAAGTATGAACTACATATTTCACAAAAAATAATTTGGCATACACGTAAACACAACATCGCAGTCTTAACAAAATCCAATACTTTATGCTCTTTTATGTATACATAAGCAAAAATACTTATCACATCATTGTCTAAAATTATATTTTACAGTAATCAAATATTTATGACGAAATATCGCTTATTCTGCCCTAAATTATAGTAACTATAATCAATAATACTGTTTATAAGGGCAGAATATTTGAAAAAAAAGTAAAAAAAAATAAAAATTGTAATCGTCTAGAATTGAAAAAAGAGCTTTCGTTTGGCATATGGTATTTAGCAACATATTAGAGCAAATTATAAGCAAAATAATTCTTGGCATTAATACTCTTAATAGTATAAAACAAAGCAAGGCCTATTGACTAAGTGCAATTCCTAAATTAAAATTGAGAGAATGATGATTTCAAAAATGCTTAATCATTCCTTCCGAAACGTACCCTACAATACTTCACTCGATCATTGCTTGATGATGAACAAGGATTTGAAAAATAGCGATAACATCTAGCTCTTCTAGATGGATTGCGAAGTAATATCACACCAGTTATAACGATAATCACAATTGCAATGGCACATATTTCAAATCCACCTAAAACAATAAGAGGAAAATGTGTGCACTCTAGAATATAAAAATTAGTGTTTGACTGAATCTTTTTAAATTAAAAATTAGACAGGAAATCACACTTTAAACCCGGTGATCTATGAATCTTATTTTTCAAAGGAAATAAGAAGATAAGAATTTTATCA
>JAUESI010000036.1:5563621-5591507 GCA_032275145.1 Synergus laeviventris
ATTAGGCATAAATAATAATAAGTTGCAATTAATATGAACAAGCTGATTGATAAATTATGAGATTAACGATTATTAATTCTATCATTTATATTTTATTTCTATTAATTATTACGTTGTTATAATAAACATCCTAAATCTTTAACCATAAGAAACTATCACTAACTGATCTTTGTAATTAAGCAAACTTTAGGCAAATGATATTAAATAAAGAATTCATGTTTTAGTATAACTTTAAAGTTTATAAGTATGTAGGAAATAGAAATAGAGGAACAGGAGACTAGAATTTAGAATAGTTTAGAGTCTAAGAAATTTAGGGGAGGAACCTATGAGAAGACAGGGCCCAACCCTCTAAGTGGAGGGGCAAGGACCCAACGGACGAGTAACTTCAGTTCTACGCTACCTCTATATCTGCGCGGATCTTCTCTTGTATAAAAGATATAAAATAAACAGCACAACGTGAGGAGGACTTTTGTCCCTTACAGCCCGAACCTGAAACTTTATTTATCAATTTGAATTTCGCGCTCAGTTCGTGTCGTGGGCATCACAGACTTTAGACTGTCGCGCCTTCTTTCATTTGTCATGGGTAACTAGACCAGCACCGCACTACTTTTAACTTTTAACACTTTAATATCTTTGGTTAACAGACGTAGTAAACAAAAAAATACATAATAATCAATGTTAATTTAAAAAATAGCCAGGATAGAAGAATCAATAATGGATGAGAATTTCGTGATTATAAAACCCTTGTGTGATAAATTATTAATATATCCAAATCTCGAAAATGCGATTGAACTTATAAAAATCGTGGAAAAGTGTCCAAGTGGAGTTGTAAAGAATTTAATGGAATATATTTTATATCCTGTGATGGTTGGTTTAAATAATTCTAATTCGATAAGGTAATATTAAAAAATTTTTTGTTTAGATTTATGATTATTATTCCAAATCAAAAGATTTATAAAATGCTTTTTTTTCTAATATAGCAATGATATGAAACAACATTTGCTAGACATTATAACAGCAGTAGTTTTGAAGTCGAGAATCATAAAGATAGGTACCTTTAACAAGCTCTATCTAATTGCCGTTTTGCAAATTTTCAATCCCAAGAAGCTTGAAACGTGTAAGTAGAAAAATAAAAAAAATTGACTTATTAATTTAAATGAAAAAAGTTTTCTTTTATTAAAAATATCTTCTCATTTGTTTAGTGTTTCCATTGCACGAAGAACTCAAACTAAGTGTACTTTTGTGCATAAAAGCTTTGATATCACGATGTACTACTGAAGTTTTAGAATTGATTTACGTTCCACAAAATTCACCGAAATTGAGTCATGGCATATATATGTGTATCTTAATAGCTCGTTCGGAAAAATCAAAATCTCTTAGGTAAGATATTTTTGAATCTATTATTTTATCAAAATATTAATCAATTTTTCCAATATTTATTTTTAGAATTGCAGCGATAGAAACTATAATGGCTCTTATGCAAGTACACGACGAAGTAGATACATCAGATACAGTTTTTCGATCTCAGGTGGCTGATGCGATTATGATGCTTTTACCAGGTGTAACAAGTGGATTACTGGAAGTTGCAAACGGAAGTGAAATTCAAGGACATAAACTTACACAAGTTATTATTTTCCCAAAATTTTCCATAGAGCTTAATTTATTTTCACTTATAAAATAAAAAATGATTGCTTTGAATCACATGCTAAGATTCCTCCTAATAAGTTTATGTATAAATTTTCAGACAGCAATTAGAGCTTGGAGCAGAATAATTGCTCTTATTATGGAAGATTCACCAGAATCAGAAAACGAACCACTTTTGGATTCTCTTTACAAGAAAACTGAAGTCACTACTACGAATAAGTTTAACAGATCCTTGAAATTTCAAACTCCTGATGATATGAAAAAATTTATAGAGTCTTCGAAGAGAAATCCAGAATGGTTAAAATTCGCTAGTGAAAAACTCAGCATTTTGATGAGTGAACTGGATACTTTAACGTCTCATTCTCACTCCAAAGTAAGACAAGAATTGGCTATGGGAATTAATTTATTACTCACTAAGAGTCCAAGGTAAATGTGATAATTTAACAAATCCTTTTTTTAAAAATTTGTTTCTGAATGATGGAGAATTTAAAAAGATCATATTATTGCGCTTTATAGAAATATGCAGCCATCCTTTTCAAAGCTGATAGAAATTCTTATTACTCTGTCCGAGGATGAATCTTCAGAAGTTGCAGAAACTGCAAAAAACGGATTAATCATCGTCAGCACGAAATGTTCAGAAGAGAGTGGAATGAGATCTCTAATCGAATTATTTGAAGACAACTTTTACAAATTGCTTACAACCCTCCCTAGAATTATGAGAACAGCTGGTCCGTTTTTATTTGTTAATTTGCATTTTCAAATCTTAGCTCCTTTACAGTGGATTCTTTTTTTCAGATACCTCTATGCAACTTACCTACTTAAATCGATTGGCTGCTTATTTAAGACTGCTAGGAAAGCAAAGGTTACCTCAGGTTATGTTATCCGCTGTTCACTTACAAAGGCTCATTCTTGCACTTGTTTATGTTGTTGAACTCGACTGTGGCGGAATTTCAGTCCTGGAAGATTTTTCTACTAAAAGTGAGGGAAAATACAACATTATTTCAAATGCATTCTCTAATTTATGTCCTTTTAATGTATCCCAAAAAGAATGTATCTCCAGTTTGTGTTGATTTCGATGAAGTATTTCTATTTATTTTCAATAACCAAGAGTTCTCTGTAAAAAAACAAGTTTTTAGGATATACAATCATTAGAATTAAATGTATGTAATTTAAATGACTTTTTATCAGGCATGGATGATGCGATTCATTATCCCGATTCTCACTCTTGGAGGCAATTTAAGTTTATCCATAGTTCTTCTACTGAAAATAAGCTTATCATAATCTGCAGTCTTATGAATGAACTTGGAGATTTGGAAATCTTAGTGGACACTCTTTTGAAATTGATGTTCGATTTGCCACAATACAGAAAAGAATTAACATTATTACTTAACTGGATAATAAAAGGTATTATAGAACTGTATTTTAAAATTCATATTAAGTTGTTTATTATTATAAAGATGATGATAATTTTTGTTAATATACACATTTTTTAGTTCCGCTCACCAGTCCTGAAAAGTTATCACTCTATAGACAAATAATTGATCAGTATATATCGCAAGATTTTTGGTACTTGTCTATATACGTCTCAGAAGATACGAATTTGCGAGATGCACAAAACAATTTGACGCAGACTTATCTTTTAGTGGAAGGATTGGGAAACATTGCTGAAATTTTAAAAAAGGATTATGAGATTTTTCTCTTAAAGTCTCTTTATTTAGTTCTGGAAAGAGCAGGTATTTTAAAAAATTTAAATCTCGTTTACATGTTTTAAAATTTACTTTAAATTAGATTTTTTTTTTAATTCAGGCAGTGGACATCGTTTATTACGAGCAGTTGGTCTCAGAACACTTGAAAAAATAGCAAAATCTCAATGCTTTTCGATATCAGATCTTCTGAAAACTAACGTTGATTACATTTCTTATCATGTTACATTAAAATTACGTAGAGTGAAAAGAAACCCAGGAGTGCTTGATGTCCTCGGAGTTATTATGGAATACAGTACAATGGACTTTTTGCCTTGTTTGAAAGAAATTGTAAATGATGTGCTTCATCAATCTGGTGAAAAAACTCAAAAGGACGATGCTTGTTCTTTCTTACGAGTCTTTCATACTTTTGCTAAATGTGTGAAGAGACTGACCTCAAAACCAGAGAAAAAAGAAAACACAAAAGAAAAAGAAGAAACTCAAATTAATGAAAAGCCAGATCTTGCGGAGAAAGTTATATGCAAGGTGCTAGGATATTACGAGGCAAAAAAAATTGTCGTTAACTTTGATGAATCTAGTAGTGAGAATAATAAACCGATCTGTGAACAGGAAATCGAAGAAGGAATGAAGAATTCTGATTTTGATTACGATGAAGGTATTTTTTATATTTAATCAATAGTTTTTATAATTTTCGAGAAAACTTCACTAAATACTTCCATAACTTACAGAAGATAAAGAATCGAAAGTACCTGAATATATCAAAATGATAGAAGAAGTAATGAAGCGTTGCTTACATTTTTTACCAAACAAGGATTTTACTACCTCAACTTTGGCGATGACAACTTTAAATGAAGGCTTGCTAATATTGAGGGAATGGGAGAGTCAGTTATTGCCAATAGTACACTTAACATGGCACCCGTTGGTTGATCGATTCCGTAATTCCAATTCAATTGTGATCAATAGAGCTTGGCAAGTTCTACAAACTCTTGCAAGTGTTTCAAAAGATTTCATCAGAGCGAGGACTCTCAAGTAAATTCTAATACTCTTAACGTATATATAATTATTAATTTCTATACTATAAAAATTAATTTCCGTAATTCCAGAGAGGTTCTACCATCCATATCAGAGTTCCTCGCAAAAAGTGCTAAAGATAGTTATAAGAAAGATTCCGGTAGCGTTTATAAATTTACACAAACATATAAACTCCAAAAGGAGCTTCTCTCCCAATTAGGAGGTGTGGCAAAAGATTTGCAATTGCAAGAAAAACAGTTATGGGAAGTTCTTCAAATTTGCGAACCATACTTGAGTGCTCTGCAAAATAAAGTCTTGCAGGTAAGACAATATCTTTGAAAACCAAATTAAAGAAAGAAGATTAAATTTTGAACTTAACAATTTTATATAACTATGTTATTTTTCTAGGAAAGTTGTGTTGCTTTATATCAAGAAATTGCAGATTATAATAGTGACATAGTTTGGATAAAGTGTCTCGCAATCTGGGATAAACACATTCATCGAATGGGACGATCTTCATTTCAGACTTGGTATTCAAAGGTAAAAATCTTTGATAAATTGAAACATTAAAAGACTTAAAGAATATAAAACTAATATTTCTTGATCTCTCAATTTTCAGATCCCAGACTCCGATGCACAAAACGAGTATCACAAAAATATAGACATTATCTTGAATTACATAAAGAGTAAAAGTATTTAATAAAAACCGATTTGCTTACAAAATCACATTTATTGTGCTTCTGAAATTATGTACATACGAATTGATGCATAATAAATCAAATTATTTTACTATTACTTCCAATTTCTGATTTAAACTCAGTGTATAAAGAAGCTATTCGACTACATCTTTCCTGTACAAAGATGTCTCCTTATTTAAAATTCACTATAGTCTCGTGTCATACCTACATTTCAACATATAATTCTAAGAGACAATAGTTTAACAGACTAGACAAATCATACACAAAATCTTATATTAGGAGGTCGCATGTACAGAGCGTGAAGCATCTAGTAAATAATCGCTAGGCGATATTTTCCAAGTCCCCCATATTAATCTTAATTGGTTAAGCTCCCATTTCCCTATATCGTATGATAGAAATAGCAAGTGTTATTAACATATTTAGTCTCAACTCACTTATAATATTTACTAACACCAGTATAATATCTACAAGGCAAGGAATACTTTAAATAATTAAACATGATACAGTTACCTTCATATTAACAAGAAAAATTCCTCTTTACTTTTATTTGAATCAAGTTACTGCTATTCTTACTGCTATTCGGTAGTCAACTTATTTGTAAGCGACCGATTTTACGTTGGTTTCGAATCGCAACTCTGTACAATTGGAAGAGTACATGCACTCTCATTTATTTAGCTTGCCTTCTGACTTACTTTCAATAACATCAAATACGTATCTTAGGCTGATTTTACAAGTTACAAAATTTACCTTACAATGTTCAAGAGTGAAATAAGGAGCCTAGTATGGCATCATTTAAGTAAAAATTGTAAGACTGTAATTGACATACCAGCGATGTTTTTTTGTAATACAAGCGTGTAATCGATCAATTCGATTTACTAAATGAAAATGCAGATAGGAAAATGAAATATGAAATGCATAGTGTCAATCGAGAGTAAAATTACTTATGGGTACTTACAGGTTGGTTGACGATTAATTGTATATAATTATTTTTTTGAATAAAAAGTTTACGCGAGAGCAGCAATTTCACTGTCTTCGTTTGGTAATAAGATTCGAATATTAATAAAGAAAAGAATTTCTGCTCTCTAATCACTTAACAATCAAGCTGCACGATTAAGTTCTTAAATCTAGAGAACTATATACTTATAAAGATGAGAATAGCTCATTATGCTTCCCATTCTGGCAATTTTTAACAAGTTGTCATTTCATGTCTTCATATTGATAAAGTGATAGAGGATCCTTTGCTGCCTGTTTTATAAATTTATTTAAAAACTCAGTGATAGTAACATAACTCTTTTGCTGGAAAACTGTCTTTATTCCGACATTTATTAATATATTGCACTTTATAAGAAGATACATACAATGATCTTATCTTTATCCGTCAAGTATGCATTGCAAAAAATTGTCTACAAAGATAGATTTATTATTCAATCAAATTATTAGATTATGTACTTCTTTTTAGTCATTACCAAAGTACTTGCTAGTAACTATTTCTAAAAATTTTACGTATTGGTGTAATTAGTGTGATATTCCAGTAAAAGAGTTAAGTCAGTCATAGAAGATCTTTGGAGAAAGTGACTTTAAATATTTATAATTAATTTGCAGTAATTATAACCATTTATGAAATGGGATATTTTACACGTTACCTTTTAACAAACAGCACTGTTCTTACGAAAATTGTCGCGTCACGAATGAACTAATATCTAACGATGTAGAGTAACATCATTTCCACGCTTGTTTCTGTGCTTTTTGTGACGCTAGTTTCTTAGTGATATAAGATGCAATCACCAATCCTGCAAGGACGAGGATGATGAGATAGTAATCAAAGTCTTCTTTCAGTACGTCGAAAGTTTTTGAAGGAGCTACTCTAGTATAGAACAAATCTGTAAAAACAAACAAAGGACGTTAATAATGTACAATTTTGCTTAAAACTAGATATGTATTTTTAAGCGATTTGAAATTAAGCTTAATACTTACCAAGACCGTGAACAAAGACTAGGCATGTACTTTCAAGGCCACTGGGACTAGTGTGAATCCCGGATACTCTATAGACACTTTGATTATAATTGATAACAGAGTCCATGTGAATTGCTATCTCTGGCAAGTAAGGTATTACTCCTTCTTCACGGATTTCTGGATTAACCGGTCTTCTCGGATCGATCAGCATCCATGGCAATTCTAAGATACCACCATTGGCCAAGGCCACTGAATGCAAGAGATATCTCCAATAATTAAAAATGCATTTAAAAAAGAAATTATATTATTTAAAAACTCATGACAAATGTACCTATAATATGTTTACTAGTGATTCCTTTCTCAGTGATCGTTTCCCGCATCGACTCGATCGAAGCAGGGAAGATAAATGCTTGTCTCTCGACAATGGGTAACTTTGTTGTGGATAAAGAGGAGAATACTAAAAAGAGATATACAATTTTTAAATATAAACTTAATCATTTTAGGTAGACTACGGAATCTGGAAAATCCGAATGAGAGGAAAACGTTTGGTTATGAATTTATAAAGTAGATATGTTAAGAAAAAGGAATATCTCTCACCAGTTGTGTTACTTTGCATCTTTCCCTCGTAAAGTTCCAAAGAGGCGATTTCCGTTCGTCGATTCTTTTCGTTGTAGTAACTGTACACTAACCAATTCTCGGAATGTACGACATGAAAAGGACCCTTCACTCTCTTGTGTACCATTGAGAAAATCATAGACCCAGAAACGACGTCCAAGAGATAAACATTAAGCGTATCTAAAAAAATATTCAAAGTTACAAGTATCCAAGATATATACAAAATTAATAAAACTCAAGTTTCAGAGTCTATAATTACTTTTGTGAGTAGCGCTGACGCCTTGTGTGACAATAGCGACGAGGTTCGGATTTACGTACTTGTAAAGGACCGACCGATCATTCAACACTCTTCCCTGTGAGTGAACACGTTCGAGTGGATTCTTTGACACAATTTCAATTATCTTTTGGTTCTTTGGCGAGAGGATTAACTCCCAAACTTTATGAGCGACTAGATTCTGCAAATTTACAAACAAGTAGTGTTTTTTAATAATTTTTTACTTCAATTTTACTTGAGGTCTTCAATTTTTATAAATTTTTATTTTTACTAACCCGTCCCTGACTATATGAAAGGGAAAAGCCACTAAGTACGCCAGTTGTCTGATCAGCAGTGAACAAATAGGTGCTCTTTCCTACTGAAACTGTAACTAAAGTTGCTTCTTCAGGAAATACGTGCACCTTATCCTTGTTATCGAGGATCAGTATACTGCGAAGGAAATCATCTGTGGCTGCATGTAAAAGCATCGATTGCTTTATTTTGTAATCTAATTTATGTAATTCTCCTATTGATTGTCCAGTGATTGGGTTGAAAGTGTATACTACACCGTTTCCGTTTTCCTGGAATAATTAAATTAATCATTAATTCAGGTTTTCGAAAATAGTCGTTGGAGTTGCAGAAAAGATTAACTGACCTTATTCGCTGCAATCAAAGTACACTGGGGAGGATGGGGAAAATGTCTACTGCCACGTTGCACGTATAAAATCATTTTATTTGAATATTTCGATAATCCTTTAATGTTTGGCACTGTAATTTGCCAAATGATTTCTCCCTTTCTCGTCTCGATACCGAAAATCTTTACAATGAAATGATTTATTAACGATGAGCAATTAAAGTTTGCAAAAACATTACATTGTTTTATTATTATTACTTTATTATTATTTATTATTACCTTTCCACTAGATGTTACGGCCACGATCATTTTGTGCAAGCCAAATTTATCTCGAACTAAATCTGCACGTTGATTCGATTGTGGAAGGTCAAATCCCAAAACGGATTGAAGAAAAGTTTTCGCTTGATTGGCTTGTGAAGTAATTCTTCGCAACATCATATCAATTACGTTCCCTTTTGGATAAAAAAAATATGTTTTTTAATTTTTTTATAATAAAATGTTTTAGTTTCAAAAGCGATCAATTTCAGTTTTAGAAATATACTTTTGTATTGAAAATAATCGAAGCAATCATAAGTCATACAAATGAAGATATTTTGAATAAATGACTAGCCCTCCATGCTACTAAAAATATACAAGCCACTTCAATTTTATTCTATTTGCATATCAAGAAATTATACATCACATTATAATTATAACTAAATACTGTTTTCTTCTTATGAAGAAAACTTAAGTAAATGAATAGATCCTAAAATTTATTAAGCAGGCTTTCATAAACATGTAAAATAATATAAGCAGGCCTAACAGTCTGTTTGTAGACCTAAAACCAAATTCAAACCATGCTCCTGTTAAGCATTTTGCTATAGAATGAAAAAATCAATTTTCAAACTAGCCTTTTTTAAGTCTCTACTTACATGAACTGTCTACATCAATACCTGTCAGCAGCCATTCACAGAAGAAAGTTTATTAATAAATTTAAATTCCATATGTTAAAATTTAGAAAATATTAGATAAGTTCATGCTCAGTTGCTCTTTCATATTTCTTTGTAGAACATATTATAGGAGCAGAAATTGTAGTTTTGTCGCAAATTAAATATATCTTGTCTTTTTTGTAAAGGCAAGGTTCGGAGCGGTAAAGTTTTGTTTAATTAACCACTTTTTTGAACAAGTCGTTACAAAAAAAAAATATTTCGCACGCTACGAGCCTTCTAATATTTAATTTATAACTCAAAAAATATTAACAAAAAAGTCTATACTCACTTTCTTTCTGGTCGAACTCCGTTTCAATCGCTTGATCCCGATCCGACATCGGGAGTTCGAAAATTTCCGTAACTACGATGCTGCTGAGGGCTTCTTCTCTTACCCATATAAGCTTGTTGTGTTGCAGCAATGCAAGACTGTGATCTTCTGAAGTCACAAGATTTCGACACATTATTCCTTTCGACTGACGAGGACAAATCGAAGCCACAATAGTCGGGCCCTGCAGCGAATTGTGGCTCGAAGTGAAGGACAAGTTTGGCAAAGGTACCAAATCTGCAAGCTCCGTTGCTGTGACTTCCGTAATCTGCATTAAAAAAGAAATTAATAATTTTGTTTTGCACTTCTTCATGATATATAAGATAATGAATATTAATAACGCACCCCATCCTTGTTTATCATTTCCAGCAAGACCTTCTCTTTTTCAACAGTGACAATATATAAAACAGCTTCACCCACAATATCTTTCTTAATCGGCGTAGGAACTTTTTCAGTGATGAGAATCCGTTTCCTCAAATTACCGTCAGTGCTAACTGCAAGTGCTGATTGGTCGCCGGGCACTAATTCAAGGTGATAAGGTGCTTGAGACCCGGCACCGAAGATACTGTTTATTGTGATCGTTTGTGACTCAGAATTTGGTTCAAATATGTTAATCAGAAAGAGGATCTCATCTTTCAAACATCCCAAAAATGGCGCTGCCAAAACACACCTGAGAAAACAAAAGATTATTTTTATAATTAGATTTTAGATATTCAATATTCATTCCTACATTCTATTACTTAACACTTGACTTACTTAGTTTCTGGACTTATAAATGGCGCAGAAACGGTTCTTGTCTTCAATTTCTCTCCAGTTTTACTGTCATAAGAAGTTACTTCCACGCCACTGTTGTAGATTGGCAAAATATGATGCAATGTTCCATCTTTTATATGCCATTTTACGTCCTCTATCCTAAGAAATTAATCAAAAAAGAGTAGAGTTGATAATTAAACTTTTAGACTGAAAAAAAACTGTATTACACTAAATAAACAGAAAGAAACACGAGAGAACAAAGTGAACAAGTGAACATTAAAATATATTTAAATGAATACGCAGATATAATCCCAGATATAATATTTTTAATATTTTAAAACCGTCTTTACTAAGGAAAGGAATGGAAAATAAAAAGCAAAACCCACATTTTTAAGAGATATAAACAACAAACAACTCATTCTGCATATATGGCCCTAACATTATTTTGTGTATAGTATGTGTAACGCTTGTAAATGTTAAGAGTGGTATGTGCAATGCAGAGTACATATTTAACAAAAGAACCTTTTGAGATTGTATAATCCCACTGTAGAAAATGATATAAACGGAGAGTCAATTCTGAAAAAATTATTGTCACACAAAGATTAGGTTAGAATCTTATACTGAGAACAATAGATATTTTAAATTGAGGTAATCAAATAATAGTAATGTTTTTGAACAGACCTATCAGGATTTCTTTCAGTCATAGGCCATTCGTTTAGAATATGCCCAGTCGCTAAATCCCACACCCTTACAATGGCTGGAACGCCACCGCTGACAGAAATTAGTTCACTTTCTGCTACTCCACCTAAGGCTCTGATTCGTCCTGCGTAGCCTCGTTCCAAAACTCTTCTCCATAATATCTGACCTAAATTTGTCAAAAGGTAATAAATAATATTAATTCTAAATTTCTAAAATCATATTGATTTTTTTGAGAAGCTCTAGCTTATTACAGTCCTAATTTTTAGTTCAATTAGAGGCGTTTACTTTTTTTTTTGTTACATATACTAGTAACTTTTAGAAAATTTATGTTTACGTTTTTAATCGAGTATATCATTATTATGCGTGTATCGCATAAAAAGTGGAGTTTCGTGTGAAACTTAAAATACTTATAACTTATAATTTTTCACTGGCTTGGTGCTTATAAATCAAGTTCTATAAAGAAGCTTATTGACATTAAAAACTTTTTTGAAATTTGGAGCAAAATTTTATGTCAATAATAAAATAAAATCTTGGAATATAAATTATAATATTAGACACAACAAGTTTTTAATGATTACAAACTCGTTTAATTTTTTATCGCTAAACTAATTTAATGAAACAATACAAAACAGAAGAATGAAATTTTTTTATTATAGAATCTTATACATTAAATATTCAAGAGAAGAAAGCATAGTTATGTTAAATAAAGCTATAAATAAGTGAAAAATAGTAGAAGACCTTCATTAATAATTAAATGAAAACAACACTCACCTGATTTAAGATTTAGAGCAGCTATGACATTTTCTTCTGTGGCGACAATGATTTTCTTTGCAGTCGACATTGTATCGAAACTCGCGAATTTAATTTTTCCCACATAGTTTTGCTTCCTAAAAACACAAATACATAGACCCAAATTTAGTTAAATTTAATTAAGCAAAGAGCTAACTGCACATTATTGTCAAATGAGGTGATCATTTGTGTGTACATTGTTTAAGAGGTTGGGACAACCTGACGTAAATTCACATGGTTAACAGAGGCACAATTACCAGTCAAATTTTCCAATTTGGTCCTCATAGAGACCCAAGGATAAATTGAACAGTCCAAACAACACTATTAAATATTGTATTAGATGCACGTCTGTTAAAAAACGGTTAATATTTCTTTTGTAACACCATTGACGTTGAATTGAAATCGCCATGACGTTGAACAAAACTGTGAACGTGGCCCTTTCTATAAGCCTTTAATTTTAATTTGATCACCGGCGGCCATTTGTAAAATGGCAGGAATTTACTATCAGTGACATCTGGAGATCATTTGGTTAATGAAAAAGGGCGCTAAAAATTCAAATATTTTGAAAGTTTATTGAAAATTGCATTAATTAGATTTTAATATTTGCTATTTTTTTATTTGTGTAGTATTTAAATAATATATTTAAATTAACAGATTTCCGAACATTCTTGAAGTCAATTTTTTCCGTATAAGTTGCATTTCTCTGCAATAATAAAGAAAAAAGTCGAAATTACTGTAGAGAGTTTATTTTAAAAAATTCTTTCAAAATACAATATAAATAAAAAATAAATGCTTCACAATATTATGTAGAACATGCATGTGTATGTGAATATGTTATCAATCTTTTAATTTCACTTTTCAAGTAAGGGAAATATCAAGAGTAAAAGTAATTTCAAGGCCTATAATATTCTGTTAGTGTCCTGTAGCAGTGGACAACGCAATGAAACGAGAATAACTTGCTCTTAAAAATATTCTCCCAGCCCCTTTAGAATCTAATTCTCTGAATTATTCGGGTACAAAAATATTTCCACTCGAAACTTAATCTCAGGAATCCAAGAAATTGTTAAAAATTTAAATATCTAGAGAACCGTTCCATTTCATTGCGTTACCTTTACAACCATATTAAGTTTACACAAATATTTAAAAATACAGACTGAAGATCGTGAAATAGTATCCTGGATTTTACCTTAATTCTTACTATACAATCATACATGCTACTAAAAATTATGCAAATTAAAGTCGTTAATTTTCGGTGTTTGATTTATTTTGTCTATCCCTAATTTTCTGAAGATAACTACATGCTGGGATAACATTGACATGTTCTATATAGCCTCACTTTATAACATATTTGTCGCGTCTTGACCTTTGAGGAAATTGCGGCTTATTAATAGATAAAAAATAGAAAATAACCTTTACATTGCAAACAAAACTTTCAAAGCAGATTCACGTTGACTAGAATATCTTACAATCGAATAATTTATCGTGATAAGCATTTAACTTTGGTTTAAAGCGTTCTCAAGTGATTTTCGTGAAACAAGGCTATTTTATAAAGACAACTGGCAATTCCTTTCAATAGCATTGTGACTCCGTGCCATATACCTTTTCCTTATTTACATTTTAACACGTTAGCTGATAGAAGGCTGTATGCAATACAGATATAAAAAAGTGAAATTCAGTATCCCTACTATTTTATCTATCCTGTCAAAAATGAAAAAAATTTTTCTTACAAAACGAAGTCTATCTTCACCAATCTTGACGAAGAAATTTTAGAAATTCTAAACTAAAATCACTTTATTGGCTAACGTGTTAAAGATACAAAACGATATCACACAAACTCATGATTTATATAAATTCAAATGTAAATGTATGTAAAAGATTGAAAAATTCAAACACTTTCATAAATTAGGATTATGAATGAAGCAAGAGTTGTACAGGTTATCAATAATACATTGTGACTTAATTTGTGAAGTTTATGTTGCTTATTGATTATTAAAATTTGAAAATTATTCCAGTGATAATTTTAAACTTTTCACTATAGAAACTAAATCAAAAAAACTAATTAATAATTAAGAATCTGACTTTACAAGCCTCCAAACTATTAAAAATAAAATTGAGTATCCACATTTATTACACTTTCCTCCAACTTTGATAATTATATGCTTGAACAATCAAATTATTTATTTACTTCTTCTTTATTTAATAATCAATCATAAAACTTGAGTGTTTCAAGTCCTGCACAAAATGTAATGCATGTCATCGGTCTCATATAGAACTTAATAAAAGAATTTCACACACAAAATAAAATACACACTTAGAGTGGGACTTAATTAATAAAAATTACATTTATAATATGGCTCCCAAGCTTGACTCACTTTCGTTCCTTTTATAATAAATTAAAATCTTCTTAGGCTTCATTTTAATTGTACAAACTACTATCTTAAACTACTATAGCTGCTGTCACAAACCTTCTTAGGGTACCAAAATTAATACTAAACAATGTTCTTTTACGAAGATCGACGGTCAAAATTGTGAACGTGAATCGAAAAACTGGGTTTAATATAAATGCTCTACCTATAATATACAATAAATGCAACATGTGACATTAATTACTATGTTACAAAACTGTAACGAAACTTTTTTGTGTCTTGGAAACACGAATTACCAAATCAAAATCAAAGTTCTATTTCTTTTAACTTAAAACTCTAATTTTTAAATAATGGAAATCATATTGATTTACAGTTCTTACATTCTAAGCATTAAAAGTTTGGAAAAGGTTTGTTTATCAAAAAATTTGTGACTGAATTGTGCTTCTTTGCATTTGCAAGCACCAAAAATGTTTCGTCTTAAAACTTCATTTCTATCAAAAGTGTTACGCCATATTTTTGTCTTGATTATCTAGGTGCGTAAAGGCCTGCTTTTTTCGTATATCGTCAAACTAAGCTTTTTGTGAAAATCAGAGATTCTTCAAAATATAAAGAATAAATTAGAGGAAAACTTTTTTTCGATCAGCTGCAAGGCATTTGTTAAGATTTAAATTAATTCTTATTCTGCAGTATATGTACACTTAGCAATCAGGAATGAACCTGTTACTCAATTTTTACTGGATTTTTGAATAATTTCAATACTATTTAGTATTATTCCGCTTGTTTCCATTCAAATTCACTTTTGTTTAGACACATAAAGAGAGTAATTCACTTTAATTTGCAAGATTAAAAGCAAATGGCACATATCTCGCATTTCTTTTCTAATCTAAGCTTCACCTGATATTAAAAATAGCAGATTTAAGAATAGGAAATATTTTTCTAGAATGTCAAATTTCACAAAGTTGAATTCGTAAAATTGTTTAATTAGTAGCAATCTTTCGTTATCATTAATTGCAACTAAGCCTTTCAATCGAACTTGTGATTCGTTGGAAAAGCTGAAGAGTGCCATAAATAAAAAATAGAAATATTCCGTCTGAATCAATAATGTTAATTATTTTAATTTGTAAATTATGTTTTTCCGAATTTAGATTTTCATGTTAAGTTACTTTATTACATTCGTTTCGTTATCATATACATAGAGTAATTATCTTTCTTTTGATTATTATTGTTTGTAACTTAATGAGGTAAGTCTACAATACGTTTTATTCACGGCTGTTAAATAATTCATGAAAATCGCAAAAATATCGATTCGTTTCTCTACTTTCATATTTTCAATCGTTCTGAAAATTCCAAGAGCTCAGTGTTTAATTTACTTTTTCAGTATTGAAGATATTAACAAATACTTAGATTGCAAGCTTAACCCTTACCAACGTTTATTGGTCCTTCAAGAAATTTAATAATTAGTTCTTGATTAATGAATTAATTAAACAGTTTTGGCTTATATTTTTTTCTTCTTCTGTTAACATTTAGGCCTTTAAAGTTATTTTTTCTAAACGAAAGCAAGGGTCAATTTTGAAGCACTGAAAAGATGTTCCTATTGTAATATTAAATTCACATTTGTGATTATATTTGCATTAAATCTTTTATTTCTATTGATAAATATGATGCACTTCTTATCGCTTTAATTTTTTTTAAACGTATATGCGCTGAAAAATAAGAAATAATTTTTGTCCAAGCCATTCATTTTTGTTACTTTTCTTATTTTTCAGCTATTGTATTTTTCAAGTTACGAATGTCAACCCTGTCCCTTCTGGTAATGTATATAAAGTTATAAACTCTAAAAAGAAGATTCTCCCTTTTTAAACTGAAAGCCTTACTTCATAAATGTCATGAAAAAATCAGATTAGAAATACAATGGATACTAAAATGTGGTTAAAAGTCTTAAATATGTTTCAACTTCAGTCATTTTCTAGGTATGCATATTAATATGGCAGTATTTTTTTCGTTTAATAAATGGACCGCACGTGGTAATTTACAACGTAAAAATCCCTTTTTGAGCATAAAAAATTTATACTTGATTATTAATTAATTATGTATCAATTCATTTAAAACTGACGTGCGAAAGTTTAATGAATTTTCTTTACTATTGCACGACTCTAAATATAAACTATTGCTTTATCTTTTTCAATTTCTAATTAAAATGCTTGAAAATTTTATTCTTATTCAGTATCATAGTATTTAATATTCACTAAATATGACTTCCTCTTCTGAACAAAAATTCGAATAACTGGCAATCTAAGTGACTGAAGCATCATTATTGATCATTTTTCTATACAAATTAAATCATTGTTTTCCTAGACCTTTGTCTCTTCAGAGTCAATAAGATCTTTCATTTTATTATTATTCTAATGTGCTTTTAAGTGAAAATGCCATTTAGAACCCTCTCATAGCACACGTTCATAAAAGCAAGATATAAAGAGTGATTTTTAAAATGGAATCTAAGCAATATTAAAACTCAGTACTAAGATTCCGAAGATAAATGAGCTAATGGCATTAAAGCTGTTAGAATAAATCATAAATATTACAAATTACGTGTCGATCGAACTTGTAAAACGATGAGTAAATTCTAGTTTATTTCGATGACGAAGTTACTATATCTCTTTCTCTTTACCTATTTTACTGCCATTTTCTGCATGCGTCTCATTTACAGAAGATTGCACCTTCGTTGACGTCGTTTCTGAGGTTCAGGTTTTAAAACGGCGCGAACTGCTTCATCAAATACTTGCTTTAAACCGCGCTGCGTAAGAGCCGAACACTCCATGTATTTCACAGCTCGAATCTGTAACAATAATTGACGAAAATTAAATTTATGACTTTCTTTCTCTTAAATTTTAAGAACGACCCTGCGAGTTAATTACAATAAAACAACTTTTACCTTATTGGAAAGTTTTTGTCCCTGTTCACGTTTAATGGCACTCAGTCCTTGTTCGGCGAGCGCGGTAAGAGTTTCGCGATCATCTCGCAAATCAATCTTAGTTCCAACAAGAATCATCGGGGCGTCAGGGCAGTGGTGTTTGATTTCTGGGTACCATTTGCTAGTTACATTCTCAAAAGAAGAGGGGCTTGTAACAGAGAAGCAAATCAGAAACACGTCGGTTTGTGGATAAGAAAGAGGGCGCAGTCTATCGTAATCTTCTTGCCCTGCCGTATCCCACAATCCCAAACTCACAGGAATTCCGTCTACCACCATGGGAGCGGAGTAATTGTCAAAACTAAAACAAGGATATAATAATTTTTAATCGAATTATAATAAGTAGTACATTATAGGCAAAAAAACACTTCTCAGCAATAAAAATAGTTCCTTTCATTTAAAAAGAGTCTTTAAAAGAATCTTTATTTATTTTACATTTAATGACGTAATCAATTGAAGAGCTTTGTATAATTTATCTTTTTCGGCAAAAAATTTGAGTTTATTTTTAATCGCTTAAAGAAAAGGAAGAACAGCAAAAAGGTAATGTGAAACGGATTGCTTCCTGTGAAGAGTAGGGTGTTTGTGAGCCCTGCTAAGCTATTAATAGACACCCTAGTTTAGTGTTCTTAGGAAGACTTATGTGACAAAAAAAACTCTTTCTACTTTAGTGTCACTTCATTGAGATATTCGCGGAAAAATATACTACTCGGTTCTCTTGCAGTTAAACACCTAAGCTATTTTTTTTGCTTCAAAAGTGATTAGGATAATTTAAAAAAATGTAAAGTATTACTCATTAGAACTTACACTGTAGGAACATATTCTCCAGGAAAACTGTCTGTTGTGTAAGAAATCAACATACATGTTTTTCCTACAGTTCCGTCACCCACAACAACACACTTAATTGGTCTGCCAGAACTCATGATTGTTTTCCTGTAAATTAAAAATCAAGATATAAATCAGCAATATTATTTTTCATTGGAGGGGATTTTTAGATTAAGAAGCTATAGTCAAATCATGATCAGATTCATGTTCTTCTAGTAATTTTAATTCTATTTCATTTAGAATAATATTTAGTTTATTTTTAATCCAAAGGATTTTAACTTTAAAATGACTGTAATTATAATACACTTTCAAAACATTACATTATTTCGAGTTTCGCATTAAACTTTCTTCATAATACAATAAAATTAATTAAATTTAAATAATAAATTAACTTTTCTATATTCAGATAATTTAATTATATTATTAGAATCCTTAAGAATTTTAATGACTTAAATACAAACTACAAATATTCTAAAAAGGATACTGAGAATTAGAAAATATGCAAAACAACTTTTAATTAATGAACCAATAAAGCCTTAATTGAGTATGAATCGTTTCTAGGAAATTTAGCAGAGAGAAGTATTACAGAAAGAAAAGAATATTTAAAAACTATAACACAGAGTTTAGTCACTCTAATCAATAAATATATCCAAACACTTAAAAAATGTCGCACACTTCGTTTAGAAATCGTTCGTTTTATAGAAGTTTATTAAAACTTGGAAAAAGTATTAGATACGAAAGACATCAATAAAAAGGCGATACTGCTCGAATTAATCGAAAATTCTTTTCAAAGCTTGGATATCTTAAGATAAGGTGTTCCTTACCAAAAATGGATTAGCAGTCTCGTTTAAAAGAAATTTCACAAGATGTTGTCCTATTCAATCTTTTAACAAATCACTACAAAAGGTGCCATGACGGTATACTAATTTTCAAGATTTGTCGTAGAAACTGAACACGAAAGAAGTTATAATAATTGTACTTTAGTAAACAGATGTTCCACAATCACTTCGATATTTCTCCTTTTAAGAACACTGAATATAGAGGCGCTGAATAGAGGTTATCTCACTCATTTCCACTAAAGATCAGCCATCAACGAGTATATTCCTTTTATCCAAAAATGGCGATTCTCGTTCAAAAAAACAGAACGTCCTTCAAGCACTTTCATAGGTTTTCATCACTTTTCTCGCAACTTGATTGCAGCCTTGATTACACCGGAAAATAAAGATAGGCGGAAAACTACGTTCGTTATTGTACGGGATTGTATATGATTGTATATGTTGTATCAGGCAGAGCAGGCCTATCAGGCTGTATATTGTACAAAATTGACAAAAGTGCCAAAAATAATATATATATATATATATACCAAGTAAACTTCTTCGGAAATAGTAACTAGTGCCACCTGCTTGGAAAACATCTCTCAGAAACCATACTGCGCGCGTAAATTTAAATATACTCTAACCTCAAATACAATCTTCATAAAATTCTAAATATATATTTTCTAAATTTAAAAATTTAGAAATTTAATTTGGTTGTACGAATTCTTTAACTCTGTAATAGGTTTTGTTTTAAGGATTTTTTAAAATTTGCTGTCATATGGATCGGCTTTGATGATCAAATTTATTTTTCAATAATATATTGACATGATTAATCTTTTCGAGACTCAGTACTTGTATTCTTAACGTTAAATATTTTAAGGAAATTTAAATTACTCGTCTGAAATAATCTGATTTTTTTTGGGAGGGAAAACGAAAATATCATTGGCCCAACTGGGCCTCTGTCGCTCAGTCATCTGGTACATCTGGCAACACTGCAGTCTGCACCTTGATCGGCTCCAAATGGCTTCCGTTGTTCATTTAGGTGTCTCGTACTCTGTCTCTGTCGTGTTCCAAATCTTCACCTGCCGTCACCCACAGGACACAGGCACAGGAAAGTGAAGTTTAGTGAAGTTAAAAGGTCGTTGTGGTTTGGGAGAGTACGCATTTTAGAAGTGTGAACGTTTATTTTCGGCGTTTTGAAGATTTTAAGTTCCTATTAAACGGTTCATTCTGCTCCGAAAGAGCAGAGATTTGGTTTGAATAAGATTTAAAGTTATCAAAAGGTGTGCTCTGCTCCAGAAAAGCAAAAGGATTTGACTGTGAAGTTGAAAAGCAACCACACGATGAATCAATCCCGAAATTTTACGTCGCTTTTAAATCCAAGTTACATACAAAATGCGAATGCTCAGAATGCTCAGAATGGAGCGGCAATAAATTCCATTTCAACTACCAATTCTTCTTCGAGAAAGCGTGAAGGTAATTTTTCTGGTTTTTTTCGTAACTTAGCGGCGTTTTTACTACTTTTTAGGAGTAATTTTTTTAATCAGTTTTTCTGATACATGCATGTATCAGAAAAACTAAAATTTTTTTTGGAGTAAAATAAGTGAAAATTTATATATAAACTTTATTTCAAAGAATTACAAAAAAATATGATAATGAGCAACAGGACTTTGATCCTGTGTCATGTACGTTTAATTTACGTTGTCATTTTTTGTTTTATCACCTTATATGACAGTGTGACCGTTTTGAGATAAATGAAAAGTAGCTTTCAAGGAACGTGTTTTAAGAGGTTAGGGTACATCCACATTTGTATAAATCTCAGGAAAAACTAAAAGGTCTTCCATTTTTTTCTTTGAAAATTTATTTCAAAATACAGAGAAAATATTTTTTCTTACTGTACAGAAGTTTTGAACGAGTAGCTAGTCATAAAATTGAGAAAATTGAAAATAAAACAATTTGATTAATAAAATATAGAATGTACTTAAGATAATTTTACCATTTTCAGGCGATAGTAAACATGATAAAGAATCGAAAGAAGAGCGCAGGAAGCGAAGGAAGTCAAGGTGGGGGGGTAGCGAACATGACAAAACTTTTATTCCCGGAATGCCAACAGTTTTACCAACTAATCTCACTCCAGATCAGGAAAAAGCATACCTCTGTAAGTTTAACTCTATTCCATCTTCCTACATTTTAAATTAAATCATAAGCGCTTTACCTATAAGACAGGGTGTATAATTTGTTAATTTGATTTCTGTGTATAATTTGTTAAAATCTAATTCATAGAGTAGATGACAATAAAAATGTAAGTATACATTTCTAATTTCTAATTAAAAAGTCGATGGTCGCCGAAGGTAAGAAAAATGATCGTTAGAACGATGTAAAATTACAGAAGAAAATTCTTTAACTTTTTCCGAAATTTTTAAGCTTATCCTTGAAAAGCGCAAATGCTTTTTATTTTAATTTTGCTACTCTCAAGTGAAAAAAAAAGAAACATATTGTTTACAAAGTATATTACTATAACAAATTGACATAATCTAACTGTTGGGGTTTCCGCCCCCTCTAACCCGTTGGTTTTCAGTTCAGCTGCAGATTGAGGAAATCAGCAGGAAACTACGCACCGGAGATCTTGGAATACCACTTAACCCCGAGGAAAGGTTTGAACGAAATTTACGTACAAAAAATGACCATACATATCCACAAATTCTACTTATCTACTGACCATTCAGCAGCCCTCAGCTCAAGGGCTCTAAGATTTCTAAATGGCTACGTCTAACTTAGTGGAAAACGATGATCTAAAGGAAGCGGCTTTTATCCAAGCCGCTCCACATCACAGAAGCTGAATTTTAATAATATTGGTTTGACCTAATCAATTTCTTTTACTAATTCAAATTCGTTAATCACTGCTTATCAGTTTTAAGTTTAAATTAAAATGAAATCAGTTTAAATACTCCAAAAGACGCAGAATAATCTCTATTAGCAAAGTTTAAATAAAAGAATAGCAGTGTTTAACAAGCGATAGTTATTTTTGCCCTAATGTTTATCACAATAGAATTTCCTCTATCAATCTTGCTTAAGCTTAAAAGAAAAGACTATTGTGGTTTGTAAACTTTACGCGTAAATAGAGAGAAGTATATTGTGATTTGGGGTACAAAATAATGTATGTAGATAGAAATTAATTTGAGTTTCTGAAATACGATATTATTAGATCACGGAAGTAGTTAAATAGTACGCTCAATTATAAACTTACGTTTTTCTATCATGAAATTTAAGGCACTTATTGTTTACCGATTTTATTAATCTCTTGAGTCATCGTAGTAATCATTAAAACGGCGATTTTAGGGATAATCAGAAAAACCCACGAGCATTATAAGGCGTTTAACCCTCTTTAAAATGTCTTATTCTTCAAATTAATTTTAATCATCATTAATTTGAACCCTAAAGGCACAACACTTTTCTGCATTTTTCCCGGGGGTCAACGACTTTTAAAATATATTTCCTCATAAAGTTTATAAAGAGAAACTTGTTGTCTTCGAGCATGCTAGATGCAAGTCAGTCTCATCAATGTTTCGATCCGCAAATTGAAACTGTTGGCAAAAAATACATTCAGTACTATTTAAACTGTAAATCGCCCTGATTCTGTAACATCGGCTACACTTTCGTTGCCACTAGACAGAACTCCGATCCCGCCCACTAATGATAAATTTACCGCGCATAATTGCAGAGGGATAAATTAAAACTTAATACTAATTGCATTGCTGTATAGATCGATCTAACGTTACTTTCAGGTACTTCTTGAAACGATCTTTTATAATATCACTTTAATGAAACGATTTATTCCAATAGGTTTAACCCGTTCAGTTTTAACTGAACTCATTTTTGTACCGTTGTATTTTATTTAGATTTATATACAGATATTATTGACTAATCAAAAGAAATTATTGTTTCCTAATAATCACAGGGTTTGTCTCTTAGCAGCTGTCATCATTTCCAATTCTGCTGTGCACAAACGTGCAGTCTTCGAGTGGTTACCTTCAATAAATTAATAAATACAAAATTTGAACTATGCTTTACAGCAAAGCGATTCGTTACTTTGTGATACAAAGGCTATGTTCGAAAGTAACTACTTCAATTTTCAGAATTGGTATTATTATGGGGCCGTGATAGAAAGACTATTTAAAAAACATAAGTACCAAAAAAACATAGATAATTAGACGTTAATAATTGATAATTCATCATTATTCTTAATCAGACGTTAATAATGACTATTTTCCGTAAAAAATATGCTGCTCTTATAAGGAACCAATAACTTTGCTTCACCTATTTTCCATTCTTAGCGAGACTCGTTTCAGTATTTCAGTTTTCGATATCGCTTGTAAAAAAAAGTAGAAGGAATTGATTTAACAGCAATATGAAGTGTTAGATTATACACATAAATATTAATTTATCAACTTAAAACAATTTTTTTCCTAATCTAGTCCTTGAACGTGGAAAAGCTCTAACTTGATAAACTTTGATAAAATTATATAATTCTTATACTGAGTATTTATTTGAAAGTTTAGTGATTTATTCTCAGATTGCAGAGTTGGCAAAACTATCTGGAATTATGTTTTGTTTTATTTATAAAAATGATAGTAATTTAACGAAATTTGATTCTTTTATTAGATAAAAAACTTTAATTGGAAGTTTTCTCAATTCTGCTGTCGAATCACAGACATTATAAAATCAGGTTGCTTGTACGCTAGTAACATCTTTGTGCCAGCAGCTTATCGTAAGACCCGTATATTTTTTTTTTCAGATCACCGTCTCCTGAGCCGATATACAGTAGCGATGGCAAACGATTGAACACGAGAGAATATCGTACAAGACGTAAACTGGAAGAAGAACGTCATAATCTTATTCAGAACATACTAAAAATTAATCCGGACTTCAAACCTCCGCCAGATTATAAGTGAGTTTAGTTTCAAATTTAATTTATCAAATACTTGAGATATATATATATATTCATTTAATTTTAATTTAATTTCACAGGCCACCAATTATACGCGTGCACGACAAGGTAATGATACCTCAAGAAGAGCACCCTGATATCAATTTTGTTGGTTTGTTAATTGGACCACGTGGGAACACTCTGAAATGTACATATAATTTCTTCGATTGCAATACCTTAAATTAATTATTATTCATTGACCTTGTCATATACAATACTTAGTGTGCTTTTCCCTTGTTTACAGCAATGGAGAAAGAAACCGGAGCTAAAATTATAATCCGTGGAAAAGGAAGTGTGAAAGAGGGCAAGGTTGGCAGAAAGGACGGTCAACCTTTGCCGGGTGAAGATGAACCTCTGCACGCATATATTACTGCAAATAATTTAGACGCCGTGAAAAAAGCAGTAGAACGAGTAAAATACCTCTTTTTTCTTATTGAAATGTCATACAATCGTCCATTTGCTTTCGTTCCAATTATAAAGCATAAACTATTTTTACAGATCCACGAAATCATTCGACAAGGGGTAGAAGTACCAGAAGGTCAAAACGATTTACGACGCAATCAGTTGAGAGAATTAGCACTGCTGAATGGAACATTACGAGAAAATGATGGTCCGCGCTGCACAAACTGTGGAGCTTCCGATCACAAGTCATGGCTGGTAAAATCTAATTTTCATTAATTATTTACTGGTATTTTGAATAATCTGAGTATCAATTCTACTCATAATTATATCTTAAATTTGCAGTGTCCTGACAAACCCAACGTCACCAACAACATAGTGTGCTCAAGTTGTGGAGGTGCTGGTCATATTGCAAGGGATTGTAGATCCAAACGACCGGGTATGGGAGGTCCTGCAGCTGCTGGAATGGGAGGAATGGGACAGGCTGGAGACAAAGCGAAGATCGATGAGGAATATATGTCGCTAATGGCTGAGTTGGGAGAAGGTCCCCCTCCTGATAGATCCAAAAGTGGCCAAAAGCAGAACAATTCTATTCCGAGTACTAACTATCCTGGCCTCTTTGATAGGTACATATTTATCTTTTAAAAAGCAAAATTACTTTCATTCTAGATTCATTATTGTTTCATAAAACTATATTTATTCCTTTTAAATAATAATGTTTATTTGCGAATTTTAGGCAACAGGCACCACGAGCCTTGATGGCAGCACCAGCTCATCCTCCACCGCAAATGATGCAAGGTGGTCCAATGATGCCTCCGCCAGGAATGGCGCCACCTCCGTGGTCTCAAGGTGACATGAATAATATGAACGGCATGAATATGCAGTGGCAACCTCCAGTTAGCATGCCTCCACCACCAGGTGTCATGCAACCACCACCTCCGCCCCCTGGCTCAAACAATCAAACCAACATTCCTCCTCTCATGCCTTGGATGGCAGGTACGCTTTACAACTGTATGTCCATTTTATTTATTTCTTTTTCCATAATTGAGGAAATACAATTACTTTAATAATTAATAATAATATTAATTTAAATTGTCCTCTTACAGCAAACTTCCAACAGCCTGGAAATAATCAGCCACCACCACCAGGTCAAATGCCACCTACTCAGATCCCACCTCCTGGGATGGGCATTCCACCCTGGCAACAAAATCAGCAACAACCAATGCGGCCTCCTCCACCAGGAACGGCTCCTCCACCAGGGTACCCAACTTGGCAGCATCAACAGATGTCAGGTTGGCCACCTGCTGCTCCAGTTCCACCTCCACCACAGCAACAAACTCCTACACCACCTGGTATCGACCTAAACTCTTTGCCCACTTTGCTTGCTCAACCTCCTCCACCGCCACCCCCGACTAGTTAGTCGATTTCACACTCTTGCAAAAACCCTAAAACATTGGGTGGAAAACAGCTAAACAAAATACGAAAATGCTAAGAAAAAATGGCCCATGTTGCCTGAAGAGTCAGTCTTAATTTTGAAATACCATCTGACGTTTGGCAATGGATAAAAAAGCCAGATATGTATGTAGAATCGTAGAATAGACAACAATTACTGTAACATCACTTTTACTATTTCTTTTTAACGATTGCAATAATATTCGACTGCAGTTTATTATCCTTTTCCACTATTTAGTACCAAAATTTCACAATCTATAGTTTCAGTGTATAACTGGAATATGCTGGTCCCATTGGAAACATTAAACAGAGCAAACGATTAACTTAAGTGTATTTAGGCAATACAATTACTCATGATTAAATAGTAAAGTGAGTTAACAGGCTAATTAAATATTTTATGCTTTGTTTTTAGTGTCAATTTTTATCCTTCCAAAATAAATTGGAAATCAATTCTCAGTACAATTGAGCGACAATTGATGCCAGTTGACTAAAAAAGTGTTTTTATAGATAAATAAGCTACACAGACTCACATATTATGTGACTTTGCTTGAATTCTCACTTTTTAATAGATTATCACTGATGTTTATTGATTTTTCATATTTAAGTATATTACCTTAGCGAGCATTAATCATAAAAAGGATAATTGAAAACAATGTTTTAGAAGATATTTCTTCTGAATTCGAAGTAATCACTTTTCTGGTATCAGTTATTCTAAATTATATTCATCGTGTTAGGTAAATTATATTATTTATCAATCTTGAGAACATCTCTCTCACATACAGTTTTCACGAAAAATAACATGTCTTTCTGCTAGAAATATGAAGTAGTAGTTCTTTAATATTGTAAAACATTTTTTTGACTGTTTTTGGTAACATGTAATATTTGTATTAGCTTATGAAAAATTAAGTTGGCAAAGATTTGTCCCTGAATTTATGTATTATGTACACAATAAAAATAATGAGAGAAATTTGTGTTTTCTGAAATATAAGGCTCTTAAATGTAAGGTTTTCTTAAATTAATATAAGCTTTTCAACTGTGTGCGAAATGAACCTGGATACTAAAATACAAATTTATAATAATTAATTCCTTTATAATATTTTTATATTAAAATTTAAGAAAAATAAGTCCACGAAATGGAGTAGTCCTCTTTTGATCGAATAATGTAATACATAATTCTAATTATAAATTAACTTAAATATTAGATATATTTAAATCAAAATAACTTTTTGTAATTTTTTAATTCACCAACTTTTAATTTCGTGAATCTAAGAATTTTGGAGATAGTTAAGAATGTGTTATTTGTATAATTATTAAATTTTATAAATCGTTAAATTTGGATATCAGGCTGATATCTGGATCCACAAGAGTAACCAGAATATTTCCTTTAGCAACTGTACATTTTTTCTCGTTTAAACTTTTAAAGGAAAAATAAGAAACATCATTTAATTATTTTAACTGGGACCTTTGGAAAATTCCATTTGAACGTTTATTTTTAAAGAAAACGGGAAACGGAAAAACTAATTTTCATGAAACAAAATGTTGTGGAGACTAAGAAGAGAATTTGATGTATTTTTTTAAATTCTGACCAATAAAAAAGCTTAAAAAATTGTATTTTCTGAAATATTCAAACATTTTTTTTATTTGCTCAACTATCAAATTTTTACAATAATCTTTTCTGATTATTTCCTTGAATATATATTTTCTTCAAAATTTTTCAAGAGATACGTACTTATAACTTGGGGGGCATATACATTTTTTTAAATTTCAAAACATTTGTTTTAGACTGTTTTATTTGTCCGAATTATTTTACAGTTTTTTCTGAAAGGTCTCTCATTGGTCTCTACCATATTTTTATCTTAAAAATCGGTTTTGCCACAATAAAAAAAAAAGGTTTCTTTTGATTCTCACCGATAAAAACCCATAACTTCCATATAAATTATTTTTTAGGATTAATAATATGGTAAATTTAATCTTATGTCTGTGGCAACTTATAGTAAAAATTCTACGGTATTATGCTTTGAAAATATATGTA
>JAUESI010000036.1:5595425-5612767 GCA_032275145.1 Synergus laeviventris
AGGAGAACCTAACTTGCTGATTGCTCACGATGCTCACCAATGCGCCAATGCTCACTTGTGCTCACTCTCTAATGTTATGGCGGGAATGTATCAAAGCTTTAAAATATAGTGACAGAATAGTGATTTAATCAATTCAAATTTAATCGCTTCTGCGACAACTTCCGATTCCAGTTCGTCAAAAAACATAGAGGAGAGGATAAGTGGTTGTCTCACTCAAATATACAGCAAAAGTTATTATGAAATATTTCTAAGTGGCTATCAATTATATATTTAATTTTCAATTAATACAAATTAATGAATTATAAAAATAACAAACTATTCAAGTATTTTACATTTAATTTTTCAAATTTTATGCATATTTAACTCAC
Source organism: Synergus laeviventris (assembly GCA_032275145.1). Taxonomy (NCBI): domain Eukaryota; kingdom Metazoa; phylum Arthropoda; class Insecta; order Hymenoptera; family Cynipidae; genus Synergus; species Synergus laeviventris. Next base: position 5,595,794 of record JAUESI010000036.1, read on the forward strand.
ATTAAACTAAAAATTCTTGGATAGTACTTGCACATTTTATATTATCAGTCTATTTATTTAGGTACTTTTTCACATATGATTCAAGAGTTGGGGATCTTCCTCTTTAAGAATAAATAAACGTTTAGGTTTAATTAAAAATTTAATCAATTTTATTAAATAGACCTAAAAAAACCTAGTCAAGATAAATGCAGAAATTATACAAAAAAGGGACTACATTTGATAATTTCATCATCAGCAGAAATCAAATTAAATTCGAAAAAGAGTTTTGAATATTTTTTATCAATGAGTATTAAATATTAGAATTAATGGGTACAATAAAGAAGACAAAATGCAGATTTTTCAGTTTATTCAAGTGAAAATACTAGATAAACATTTTCGGTTGTAACAATAGTAATAAAAATATGTCTCTGTCATCTATCCAAAAAAAAAAAAAAATTATATGAAGCTTCTTGGCGAAATAGATCGCAACTAAATACTTCAAGTTGATAGAATTTTTTTGAATTACATACATTATTGATTGAAGAAAGTCATAGAGTCAATACTATGAAATATTAGGTGATTTCTTGTCGTTTGCAAAATAAAGTCAATAATATTCTTATATGAATCAAATTCATTATAATAAAGAACATAACAGCTGTTTCTGAGACAGAGCAATACATCAATAATTGAAATTATAATTCTGGTTTTCCAAACTATTTAATATTTTTAAATGATCATACTTATTATCGTAGAACAGAAAATAATATTCTAGAAAAGAGATATTGAGATCATATGTGTAAACTCTCTCTATAAAAATTATTCTTTTATTCCGATTGAAGAAGTTTCAAAATAATTAAATTAAAAAACTTAAAAAACTGATTTACTTGCATTTATTATTTAAAACCAGAACTATAAAATATATATGTATCTACCTGCTTTTTATCGATAAACTCTCGGAAAATAATACGCTTTATTATTATATATAATATATGTCTACATATATATTCAATATATAATAATAGTCAGATCTTCATAAAGATTTAAAAAATCGGTATGTATTACTTTGCGTTGCTGCCCGTATGATAATATTGCAACAATATCCTGCACGATGATAATGTACGTGCTAAGATTACAATAAAATATGAATCTAATAAAATGAGAATAAATTCAGAAAAATTAATCAACTATCGTGATAAATTTATATTCAGTTACACTAACAAAATTGCTTGCCCATTTTTTCTACGTTATTATTTATAATTATATAAAGCCCACACAATTGCAAACGTTTCCTCAGACTCTCTTCTTTTAGAAAAATTTATTCATTGTAAATTCCAGTTTTAAATATATATAAAGTTAAATTCTTTTGTTTGTAAAATATAAAATTATTCTCTCTATAAAGTACATATATAATTATAAATTGAACAACGTGTGCATTGTGTTGGACATTTTATGATATAATTTTTTGTGTACGAACGCAGATCTTTTCGAATCTACCTGAACACATACACAGTCATAAACATTAAAGCACAACAAAACGAGAAATACGCGTGTCTATTCTTTTGTGTAGAACTTTTATAGAAATTATGATATAATATATTTATATAGTTTACGTATGATACTAATAATAATAATAATATGTAATGTCACGATTATAACTTAAGTAGATTGCAGATCACTCATGATGTATCTATGTTTCAAACACGTATGTACAAGAATGACGAGCTACCGGTATAACATTTGGACTTGACGAATGAAAATCCTTGAAACTATCTTATTCAATATTTTAATAATAAATTAATTTAATTAATTAATTAAATTACAATTGTAATATGGATTAATTAATTAATCCACATTAAAATTGTACAGAAATAATATACTACAATTCGTATCGTCACTTTGTATGGCAGACCTAAAAGTTAACAAGTTGTGATTAATATAAGTTTAATCAACGTTAAGTAAATCAATCTCTCACGCAATCGCTCTTGCAATTATGAACAAGTAACATACAAGTATTTTACCTAAAACGAAATAATTCGTAGCGAAAAGTGTTAACCAACAGATCGATCACTTTTGTTCGGATAATATGACAGCCGATTATCAATAAAAGTAACTCCCAGGCACAATTAGAATAATTTTCTAAAAAAAAAAAAAAATACAAAGAATCTAGATTAATAAGATTGAGATTTTTGTTTTGAGATTTGCCATTTTTCGAGCATTTTTCGTGTAGACTCACTTACGTTGTTACGTTCTCTAAGTAAATGTGAGATTCTTCTGAGATTATTATAAGATTTTGCAAGATCGTAGCTCAAGTTTTCAGATTTCTTAGCTTAGTTGTAGGACGGAGAGTAGAGTAGAAAAAATTGTATTTGGGTGTACGAAAAAAACAAAAAAAAAAACTTTTTTTTTATTCTTTCGAACATTAAATTTCTCATTTTTTTTCTCTGATATAATTCAATATGTATTAGAAATTTTCACTCCACCCTACTTAATAGGTAAAGAAATAAAAATTGAATCACAGAATGCAAAATCCTCGTTTTTCGGGTTCCTTGTTCTTCCTTCCATGCACGATGCTTTCCATGTTGTGCCTTTTTATTATAATACCTAAATTCATTAAATTTGATAAAAACACTCGTGTGTCGATATAAGTACTGTGAAAGCCAAACGTGTTTCGTCATACAATCTCGATTCGACTAGTTCTGTAGCGGGCCAGCGCATCGATTTTTTTTCAAAATTACTATTAACCGGTTTCCTCCACTTTCAAGTTCAGAAATTTTCATATTTTAAATCAAGTAAGTTTTCTTTTCTGAAATCGCAAAACTAATCTTTATTATAAAAATATTATGTGCAGCTTTTAAATATCGAGGTATGTCAGAAAAGGAAGCTTCCGGAATTCTTCAATTTAATCAATCTGTGTAAAAAATGATTTGTTTCATTGTTTTAAAAGTTTATGTTTAAGTGTGATTGAATTGAATTGCGATTTCGTGGTGCGCAATTTAAAACTAAAGAGGCTTATTTAAAAAATTGTATCTTCAGAACGAGAAAAAAATGTCTGAACCCCATCTTTTCAGATATAAATATTATTTATAGCTATATATGTAATATATATATAAACTCTTTTATCAGATGAATAAGAATACTTTCCAGATAAATAAGAATCTCGTGAACAATGCGCAGATTCAACTGCACCACGAGTAAAAATTCTGATAGTGATATTTAACCAAAAATGAAGATAAAAATTGAATTATCTGGAGGATGATTTAGTGGGAGGAAACCGTAAATTTCTTGAGAATAGATAACAGTACAGTTGTGAAATATAATAACCTATTACCGGCGCCCAAATAAGATATTAAGATATACGAAGTACTGACTTCTGGGTAATAAGGATTTTCAGGATGGATAAGCTTGACGAACAGGGCTGGTGACGCGGACGGCGAAGGTCTGTCGGCTGGTTGGCGAACCAATCAAACGCGGATGCTGTTCCAGAGTCCAGGTGTTAGCACAGGGCGAGTGGATTCCAATGTTAGCACTCCAAGCCTACAGGCCATGGGCAACCAGGGTTAACAAGAAAGAAAAGAAAAACAGTTTGTTAGTATTTTGATTATGACCGACGTTAACATTAATTCTAATAGCTAATCAGCTGAGAGAAATATGGTTAATGAAAAGCAATGCTCTCGACAATTATTACGTACAAATGCATATTCTCAACAGTAAAATTGTTATCAACAGTATAAGAGTTTGGTACTTAAGATTTGGTACTCGTATTAATTCTGAACAGTTAACCATTACCAGACAGCAAAAGCAATAAGATTTCTAAAAATGAATTTATTTTTTCAAAGATAGTACGAATGTAGCATTGCTTTACACATCGTCGAGTAAAATTGATTAGTTTGAAGCATTTTGATTCGTAAATAAACAATTACTGAATGAAAGGTCCTCATGTACAACAGTTACTATAAACCTGCGCCTTGTTACAATGTGGCAGGCAATTTTTCACACAGATTAAATAATTATTACTTTCATGTGGCTCGTGTACCCTCCCCGCGCATAGGACAGGCAAAGAGACTAGGAAATATTGTAGGCATGTAAAAACGATTGATAATTTGTAAGAGACGTTATTTAGAGTAGAACGTTTAAGAGGAGCTGCACCCAGCTCAAAAAGAAATCAATTATCTAATGTATTAAGGGCGTTGGATCCAAGTTCTAACTTCAATATTCAATCTCTTCGTTTTGGTTGACAAATATTAAAATAATATAATTTTTCGCTCTGCATCGCTATTCATTTTCTAAATAGAAATACGTATACAGAGCAAAAAATATATGATTTTAATACTTGTTACGTAAAATAAAAAAATTGAATTTTGGAGTTAGGACTTATATGCAACGCTCTTAATTTTCAACATAACAAGTTTAGAGGCAGCTTGGGTGTGCACCTGTCACCAAGTAGCAGTGCTTAGTAAGTGACGTTGTCGTCGAGGTACCAGGTCTTGGTTATTGCATATTACATATGCGATCATATTAATTATAGTGATTAATAATTTCCCATCAGCAAGCAGGTGGCAGAGGCTCATGAGTTACGCACGTGCCATGTTGGACAGATTTATACAGTATAGTTCCAGGCATATCAAAAGCGAACGTTGTAAAGTATTAAAAAAATGTAGATATATATTTTTTTTTATTGGAAAAAAATATATAAAGTTAGTGTCAACTTGGCCATGTGGAGCATTTTTGTTAGTTCAATAAAAGATGGTGCTGTTGTGCGGTCTATGAGATGGGTGAAATTGCGTCTATGATAAGGGTGGTAGTTATTTATCAATTACGTTCAAATGTTAGTGAAAATACATGAAAGGGTGGGACGCCGTCCTGGGCGATATCAGCGCCCTGCCGTGCAAAGTGATCTTCACCTTAAGGCGTTACTTTCTCTCACTTTTTTTCTCACCAAATACTATTATTGATCAATCATGGAAAACAGATCAGTCAAATTCACAGCCTCACAATCCGAACGAGAGTAAGAACTCTGATCTAGTTACTTATAATTATTTTTAAAATATTTTAAAAGTGACTATAATATACTTGCATCGTACGGGCGTTGACTATAAATTCCAGACTGATCTATCATCGCATGCTCAAGCAATAACGATTAAAATCGCGAAACCTTCGTGTCCCGCGATACCACCCCTGCAATTTACTCGTAACAAGAGACTCAATTTTCATATAAATATTTATTTAATTCGTATAATTATATAATCATATATGTATGTCGATTTGTATACACAATAAAATGGAAATTCAATAAGTGTTCCACAGGCACAAGTTGCCAAAAATTAACAAAATGCAAAATATAATTATAATGTCCTGGAAAAGATTCACAATAGACGGATTGAAATCTTACTAATATATATGTATATATATATTATATATATATATGGATATTTATAGATATAATATACTATAAGCACCAAAATCTTTCAGTGCAATTTTACACAAACACCACACTGCCCCTATCCTGTTGCAATACTGACTGCCTTTCAATTAATTATCGTTCTTTTTCGAAATTTGTTGTTCTCTTATACATTTCTCTTATTTTTTCTTTTTTTGCTATAATAATGCTGGGCAGTGCCTTGCTACTAACTTCTATGAGGATGGGGGAGGTGCGCACCCACATTCTCCGATTTTACGTAAATAGCAACACAAAGAAACCTGTTCTCTTGCACACTCGATTATTGCTTAGACCTAAGCGCGGGGAGTTATGCCAAAAATTGTAGAAAAAAACATATTCCAACTGAATGATTTCTGTTGTTGAATTTTAAAAATAAGGACGGGGCAATTGTGTCATTTATGTTTCTGGGGTAGCTATAGGTATAAAACTCGAATTTCAACAAATATACCGAATCGATTGATGCGGTGTCAGGTACACAGAACGAGCGTTCACACAGCACTACGGTTAAGGATGCTCTGATAATAGATTCAAAATGATTTCATAGATTTTTCTACAAAAAGTTTAAAAAAACTCCCATGAAATTTCTTTTTAAGGATGTTGGCCCTTAGGAAAAAATATTATAGATAAATCATTATAGAAAGATCATCACTATTTTAATATTATTAATTTCTATCATTATTGTTTACTATAATTTTCTCGAGATTATAGGAAAATCATTTTATTCCTATACTAATTTTCCTTAAATGTTTTTTCGTAAGGGAGATCCAAATAGTATATTGTGATGTGGTTGTTTGAAACACAGAGCATCCTTAGCTTTTGATCAAAAGGAGGCGAGTGCCATGCGGAAGCTCTCGCATACATTGGTAGGCGGTACAAAGTTATATCAAATATATAACGTAAATTAACGTTTGTGCAAAACTAACCTTTCCGCGGAGGCGCGACTCTGTACTCAGTATTCACGAGAGAGCGCCAGCCCTTTGATAAGGGTGCTCTCGAATCTGACCCAGGTGCCTACGCTGTTTGGCAGCGGCTGCTGCACCTGTCCCCAACATACAAATATCAGTAATCACGCCGCATACAAATCTCTACCGAGGCCCCACAGTGCCCGGCTTCTCGTCTATATAAATATTTATTCTAAAATTATCATTCATCAACAAATTAAGTTGCAACTCAAAGTTGCTACGAAGTTTAAATCACGAGCTGCGAAAAAAAAAACTTTCCTGCACTTCAATTCGACATAAAATTAAGGGTGTTGGATCAAAGGTCTAACCACAAAATTCGATTTCTTCATTTTACTTGATAAATATTATAACTAAATATTTTTTCGCTCAATAGGCACACTGCTACTTTAAAATAAAATAAATCTACCAAGTTAAAGGTATTTAATTCCGATAATTGTTGAGTAAAATGGAAAATTTAAGTTTCATGTTAGAATTTGGATTCAAAACCCTTAATTAATCTTTTTTTAATTCCGATTTTTAATTCTAATCTATTCTAATTCAAAATTTGTTTTCAAGCAGCTCGTGCTTTACGATTGAATACAAGTAGCAAGCTTCGTCATTGAAAGATAAAAGCTTCCTACTCTTAAAATTCAAGCACTTAAAAATATAAAAATAAGGTTTACATTTTAAAATCTACGTATGTGAAGTATATTTCGAAGTCGTTCGTTATACTCAAAAAGCCTTTAAAAAATGGCCTTTCAGAGTCTCTCACTCATTAAATATGGCTGCAACAGATTTTTTGATTGTTGAAGAAGTCAAAGGTAAATCTCGTTTTTTACCGTAGTAAAAAGAAAAAAATTGTTCGTTTCAAAACGACAATGAGTATTAAAATTATGATCTATTAAATTATTTAAATATATATAAATCCGCCACTTTACCCTTCATCGTATAAATATAATGGCTAAATCTTTATAAAAAAATAAAATTAAATAATCATAAAAAATAATATAAAATAATTTACATGATTCTCGTATAATGTAGCATATATTCTTTTCGTGTTCAATAATTCTCGAAAACTATTCGTTCGCGATAATCCGCGCAAGTAAATCATGATTATAACGATAATTCTAGGAGTATTCTTTTTGTCACTTGTTAAACAATACTTTTTTGTCTCTAGAATTTCTAGTCTATTGCTGTAATATTATGATCTTCACCTATTCCGAATTTACGAATGCATCGAGCCTAAGAACTTATATGTACTGACGTATTTGTTTGAATTACAAAAATTTTTTAAAGTATTGTAAGGGCGTTTTTTTCAAATTTTTTTTTAAATTCGATTTCTTCGTTTTACTTAACAAATATGAAAATAACATAGTTTTTCGCTCTATAGACACATTTCTATTTCAGAGCGAAAAAATATATAATTATAATATTTGTTGGGTAATATGAGGAAATCGAATTTTGAAGTTAGAACTTTTATTCAACGCCCTTGAATCTGTTGTTCGTAGATCGAATCAAACGTATAGTCTCCGATAAGTTTATACACAGCTACAAGTATGCGCTAGAACCATCAGTCCTGAAAACACGTTTATTTGGTCCCTGGGTATTTCCTACGCCTAGCTTTCTGCCTAAGATCCTACGTAAAAAATCCTACCTATCACCAGCCATTTAATCGTAGGAAAAATCTCCTAACGCTTTCAAAGTTAAACCAATCTGAATTTATTTGATTAAAAACCTGTTACTAAAACGCGTCGTTCCGCGAAGGTTTTGTAAATTTTACTCATGGTAAATAAAAAATCAAATTCAAGCTTTCGTGGCAAGGTAGAACATTACGATAAACTTGGACACGAATAAGCACTTTTTCAGTCTTTCCTCGTTCGTAATTTTTCTCTTTCGATCGCTCCTATTTCCGCGGGTAACATGCAAGAATATTAAAGCTCAAACTTCCGTACGATAATAAGCGGATCTTGACTTAATTATTTGAAAGTTAACAGTATGTGTATAAAAGGATTTTCGATTAGGACGTCAGGACGTTTAATAAAAAAAAAGTGTAAGTTTCGTAGGAAAGGCGGACCGATCGAGTTAATTGTTGTTTAGTCGTGTGTTATTATTGATACCAACCCTAGGGATTTTACTTGAGATTCTAGTGGTACTTTGTAGTGTTACAATCGATTGTAATTACAGGTCAAGCACGAATCTTTTAAGACGAATAACAGAAAGAAAAATTAAATTACAAAAAAAAAAACAAATTAAAAAATGCAGAAAGAATTACAAAGTTAATGACCATCACCGTATTATTATAAAGAAAAAAAACGACTCCAGATAAGAAGAAAGTCAAAAAGGCGTCTTTTGATTTCTCGAGGACATCATTCGGATTTTCATTTTTACTCTGGGATCGATACGTTAAAATTTTTGTTAATATTTGCGAGCTAAGAGTATAAAATCATAATTGCAATATTTAAAGACTAACAATATCCAACGGTACATCTTTTCGAGTTTTACTCTAGTAATAATTCTATAAAAAAAACTTCTGAAAAATGCTAACATTCTAAGGTTCTCTAAATATCTAGTTTTTCAATAAATACATATATTTCTATACTTTTTCGTGTAATAATAATTATCATTAAAATAATAGCTACAACAATGAATGGCCTTTGATTATTGCATTGAGTAGTGCACGGCGATGTACTATACGTGATGATTGAAGATGTGCGAATACGCGAGAAACCCATCGTTTTAAAAAAAATTGTAATAAATATACGTTTTGCTTTGCCGAAAAATTTGTCACGGGTAACTGATTACGCAAAATTCGAAGTATAATTAACTTTTGATTAAAGGTCTGGTTTTCTAATGTGGTTCTTCTGTGTTAATCAGAATCACGAGCTACGAATTGCACGACAGTGCCATTAACTGGCCCACTTAACACCATGCCACTTTCAATACTGAGTGTATTAGGTTTATAAACTTTACTATACTAGCCCTGAAATTGAACAAAATAAATGAATCTTTGCTCGTTAAATTCTCCTAGAATGAATACGTTTTCGCATTGCTGAGTAAAGAGAAAATAGTCAAGAGCTAAAGTCTACTGATTGTAATCTTTGATATCTTCTGCTGATTCGGGACGCGGAAACACATTTCTGATCAGTTCCTTTTCTCTAATTAAAATAGATCCAGACTAGCTTTTAGTCCAGGTCGATTTTGATCAGGATCTGATTAATCAGAATCTTTTACTAGATCTGCTAAATTGTCTATAAGGCATGATGATGAGGTCTTGTCTATTAAAAAAATGTAAACTTTTGGACTAGTACAGCTATACATTCTCGTACCGCAGCACTTTAACGGAAAATACAATCTCTATCATTTAAATACCTACACTTGGACGTTTGTAATGTCATGCGTACGTTGCTGCTTCTTAAGTCGTGACATATCATAGGCTACGCATACGTTGCTCTATATAACTCTATTATGTAATTAATCAAAACTGACGGACTAGCAATTGACTGTTTTTCTATTTCCTTACTAAAAACACCTAGCCTAGAGAGAAGTATATTTTAAAATATACTAAAGAATAATAATTAATCGAGTACCGGAACTCACGTGGGTCAAATCTAGCACGTTTTGAGTTATTCAGCCCTATATCGTCAACAAAATCCGTCCATCATCCGACAACCGCTAAAACGCGTCAACAACAACAATTATAAAAGAATAATAAAATAAAAATACAATAACTTTTATAATTTTAAAATCACGGATACTCCAGCATTTAAAAGCACCATTCTCCCAAGGTTTCAATTTTATAGCAACAAATTCCCTAGAAGAAAAATCTATTCTGTGTGAAAGCACCACTTTTTCACTGAGGATTAATTAAATAAGATTTGAAAATCTTTCTTTTGAAAACAGGGAAACAATCCTTTCCAGGTGAATAAGGATGCGTTCACACCAAACACTTTGAAGAGTGAAATTATGAACCTGTCACATGGGAAGACGTAATTTCCGTTTTGTGAATTGAAGGGTGTCATCGTATAAGCCATAAGGTCTTAAGTACCAAAAAACTATCAAGGGAATTAATTTCTTGAATTTTACCGCAATTTCAACGGTGAAATTGGATTTTTAGAATAATTAACTAATTCTCAATTGAAGGACGACTCAAAAGATTAATGTATAAAAAATCATATTATTATTTGAGAGTAGCTTTCATTTTTTGAATTGAATTTTATGTTCCTGCTATTAGTTATGGAGTATCCTAACTGACACCTTGCAATTACGTCCTCCAAATTGAATTGAAATTTGAATAATCTGTTTGGTCGAATCCCTGAGAAACTGGACAGGCTTTGTCGAATGATCAACGGATTGTGGTCCTCACGAAAACGCTAACAACGGAATAAACCCGAGCTGAGTTTTTTTTTCGTTAAGAGGAGCGACATAGCGGCTCGGCCTAGCGTCAACGCGCAAACAACCCACCAGAATGGTCAGCCGTGGCGTACTCTGTGAGTAATGGCGATGCTGCCAACGCTGCGTAGTTAGCATAATCCGGGTAGTGCGTGTAGATGAGACCATGGGGGTCTCCAGATAACAGGGAAGTTGGTGGTCCAGAACCATTTAGTAGGGAGGCGCCTGTCGTGGGGACGGATATCCTTGGAGAGAGGATCAGCGGGGCACCCAAAGGTGCACTTGGTGTCCTCATTGGTGTTCCCAGACCAGGAAGCAAGCGTTGTGACTCAGCGGTTGCTTGCGCCAGGCGCCTCCATTCCTCGGCATCACAAGCTGCAATGTCAAAAGCTACACTCATTCTTTAGGCTGATCTCGGGCTTGACTGGTTATTGTGTAAATATGGTAGTTAATAAAGTCCGAATGACAATGGATTTGGTTAAAATGGAAATTTAACTTAGGATCAGAGATAGTTACGAAAATTTTCTTTCGCCTCCACCATAAAAAAGAAACGAAATTATTATTTAAAACTTCTACGTTTTAGGAGAAAAAGAGAGATTTTTGAAAAAATCATTGTCATCACAGTACCTATTGTCATTAAAAAACAAGTGAATAGGTGAATTTTTTTATAAAAATAGGTGAGAAATAAGTGACAAAAAATTAAACCAACAAAACGGAAATATTAGAAAAATGTTGGTTAAAAGGAAAAAAAAAAATTACCTCAAGTCCAAGCCAATAAAATTTAAATTAGGAATTCAAATTGAAGTTTAAAATTTTCCTTAACGTCAAAAATATAAACTTTATCTTAAAATTACTTAGAAAACCATAAAAAAAACATTAAATAAATTCTTCGAAAAAAAGAAAATATTTCAAAGGAATTTAACAATCAATAGGGACGACTTGTGATGACGGAAAAATGGATAAAACAATTTTTTGTCCTTTTTTTAGATACATTAAGAACTTTCGTTTCTTTAATTTTCGTTGTGGTCCCTGCTTAATTTCCTAATTTTTAATTTTGTCAATAGAATTCTGGTATTAGTTTCGAATTTTGCAACTGAGGGATAAATTTTTCAAAATTTCTACTCTTTCCATAAGTAAGTATCCTAAGATATAAATCAGTAAAAAAATCTTGTCACCCGGACATCATATTGGTGTTGATTCATGTTGTTTCATGTCATCCTACCTGAGCATCTCATTGGCGTTGCCTCAAGGTGATATCCCATGACTATATTTTTAACAGGGAATTTTATAGAATACAATATTTGACAAAACTGTTGTATAGGGTGGCCCAAAAATGCATGGCAAAAATGTTTTTGATGCTAGAGGACATCGATGCCCGGCATTTGATTCCAAATCCGAAAAAAAAGATGATCCCCACTTTTTTTTCTTATTTTTTTTTTCTTATTCAACTAGACCAATTCAAGATTGGTCTAGTGGAATATTAACAATATAGTTCATCTTCTTAATAGGAAGATATGATCAATGCTGATGAATATTCTACTCGACCAAAAGAAATATAGTTTTCAGTAACAAACAACGAGAATAAAGTACTGAAAAGCGTTGATTTCATGAAGAATGAACATTTTTGGATTCAACATTAGATTTTGAATAAAATGCGGAGGATCGTTGCTCTCTATAAAAAAAAGTAGTTTTGTTTCTTTTGAGCCACCCTACTGTTTTAGTTAAAAAAAAATAAATAAATGAGTCCACTATATTAATTTGCAAAGATTTCAAAATTACATAAATTTAAAGTTAGAAATTTCAAGAAAGCGTTTAAAAGAACACAGATAAAAATTTGCATACTGCTCCCAGCTTTTGTTCGTCTTTTTCAATAAACATTCTACTTTACAGTTGGATTTCGCTGGAAGTATCTCACATGGAAGAATGTGGTTGACGCTTGCCATCTATAGACCTGACTTAAAGCTTTTCCTTCTGAGTTATTGGCGTATCTATGCAAAATAATTACCTGCTGCTGCTGCAACTTTTGTGTTCGAGTCTCTGTAAGTTCCGTTGATTATGGCCAGCTCCATCAGTTGCCTCTTCTTCAACTCGTCCTCACCATCGGCCTGCTAACAATCGATATCACCGTCAGAAAATAACAAAACATTTTTTCAAGATATCATATTAAAAGTTTCATTAGGGATGTTAGATCCAAATTGGATTCAATTTCCACTCCCAGAATTCTCATTTTCAAGAAATGGGATTTCCCGCAGTAAGTTCCGATAGCGATATTGGAAAAGATATTGCGACATTCTCTATACCGATTTAATGATATCTCTTTCTGATGTCCCATCAGTAGTTTCCTGTCTCAAAATGATGCAATTGCTCCTGTTGACAGGTGCTTTTACACAGAAAATTATTTTTATGACTGCCAACAAGATATTAATACTCCAAGTAATTTTAACTTGTCACAATATGAAATGTATCCTATCAAAGGCTGGCTTTGTTCATGCCTATCGTCAAACGTGGTCAGCCTCAGCCTGAGCAGCATTCCTCAGATTCTCAGTGGGGAAAGTTACAGCATAAACTACAAGAGTATAATAACTAAACAAAGATATATGTGACTTTGGCAAAGATTTCGTGTTGTGGTGGCTTTGGCACGTTCCTCTTTTGCCGCCTTCATATACTCGCGAGTTTGTATGAGAATCGTGTGTCATTGGAGTCATCTTCGAGTAAATTTTAGCATCGCAGGTGTCTCCTCCCAGTGCACAAAACTTAATGGCCCACTTTCTACGCCTCAGATTTCACGAATATCGTTGCATTTAGAAGAGAAGATGCGCGATGCGCTATTTGACAAGTAATTCCAATTTGAAAGTCTAATAAATGTCTATCGTCTAATAGGCGTCTAATAAGATAGGAATTTAACACGACTTGATATATGTATATGAGCGACCGAGACCACGTTACTGCGATTCACTGTGCCAGAGAGCAAAAGGTTCAAGTCTTCATAATTCATTTTATATGCACCGATTGCTTTCTTAGTACTTGCACAAACTCTTATTAAAATCATGATTTAAACTGGGCATGTTATCATTAAAGAGCAGAGCGAATCTTCTAGGAAAAATGTTAAACTACCCTACATGTTTACCGGAAAATAAGATTCAAAATAATTAAACAGAATTGGAATCTGGAATGCCGATTGAATCCGGTTTTTGGACCCTTCATAATTCAGAGATATTTAAAGGGATTCAACCACGCCTGCTGCACCAGGATACATTTTAATATCAGATATAGAGGCAGATATTTACTTACGTCTCTGTCGCTTGTCCGATTCCATGAACGAACAGAGCAGGGGAAACAAGAAAAAGGGATTAACTTTTTATTGTTCGACTTTCTATTTTGACATTTTATTTTCGCATTTCGAATAACCGTTCAGCTCGCCTTTCTGTTCTTGTCCTACTTTGAGTCCTTAGTAATTAGAATTCAATTATAGGTCGTAATTATAAGAGAAAAGATTTCCGAGATATAATTCTTTGTAATCAGAGAAAGATTTATAAAGAGCTTTTGGACCATTAAAAACTCTTTAGGATTCTTAATTACTGACGAGATGAATTAAGTACTGCAATTCTAATTCTGCAGAGTATTCAAGATACCTAAATCTACTTTATTTTACGGTCTTGTTGGAACGAGGTCCTCAATAATCGTTTTTTTTAAATTTTGATTGTGAGTTGGAAAATTCCTTATTTAAAGAATTTAAAGGATTTTAAAGAGTCTCGAATCTTGAAAATCGTTTAGATTGAAAAATCGGACAAGGAGAGCTGTTTTGAGGAGATTTACTAGAAATCTATTTATGGTTTTAAAACTAGAAAAGTTGCTGATGCTGGAACTGTCTCACCACGGGCACAAGTAGTTTCTTGACTTCCTCGACAGCTCGGGCGAGCTTCAGGGTGGCACGGTTCTCGGTATCTTCGACTGTGAGCAGCACATGGAGCTCGTCTGTCAGGTGTTCCCAATTAGGCTTACCCCGATTCTGCTCCTCCTGGGAAACCATCAAATGAAAGAATTAATCACAGCCATGGAAAAGTATCAAACCGCTTTACTTTGTCATTAAATTCTAACAGGTACAATGCCAAATGGCTCTGCGTAACGCAATCGCCACTTACGTCACACCTTTACAATGATGGAAAAAGTTTGCTCTCAACCCAAACATCTTTTTCCTTCAATAATCGTGATTGCGTGACAAATTGGAAAAAAAATCGTGCAATACAAATATACATAAATTAAATTAAAATAAAGTAGGGAGTCTAATGAAGTAAAATTATCGATACTTACGGGAGCGTACCAAACGCAGCTTGTAAAATATGTGAAGTTCATTAATATGAGTTGTACATGAATTTTTCTTCGTTTCTATATAAACTTTATATGTATATTATATATATTCTTTTTCAAAAGTTATCAATGGATTTTGATTTTTTTTTTGCGAAAAATAATGTCTACAAGTTTTAGAGAAAAAAATGATTCAAAATTGAAAAAATGCGAAAAGTTGAAGGACAATATATTTGTATTCAAATAATGCGATATTAAAAGCTCGATCGAAATTGTGACTATAGTGTCACCAACTGTCTGAACACAATACAGTTGTTGCATGTGTGGGAATGTCAATTGAATATACCGTTAAGACGCAAACTGCATACTTTTCTGCTGTCTTGACTACGAGCAATTTATATTTCAAGCGTAGATATTTTAAGATTGATTCAATATGTTCAAGAAATTATTTGATCTCTAGGTAAATATATTACTAAACAAAAAAAAACGACAAGAATTCAACACTTCACGTTTTTTCTTATTGTCGCTGTTAAATACGAATTCAGTTTCATTTTTTTCCAGATTTGAAGTATTTCAAACTGATTGCTTCAAAAATCTTGGATTATATTAAATTTAGACCTCTAAAAATTAAGATTATTCCAAAGGGAAATTTTGACTGATTTGGAATGTTATGTAGGAGAATTGGTTAGATAACAATCAGTCATAATAAAATTAATCAAGCAAATTAAGGACTCACGTGAAAGATAAAGTGACCCTGTTATTTTCAATTATAAAACAGAAACGTTTCGTATTTTATCCTTGAATTCACGCTCGTGATCAGATGCAACGCTCCATTAATTTCGAAGCAAAATGAAATAATTGCAATTCTCACCTGTTCTTACTTACTATTAGTCACTATACAACTTCCAGAATAGCAAACTAACTCGACGTATATCTCATCATAAAAAGAAGAGTATTTTGATGAGTAAGACAAGATAAAATAGACATGCAAAAATCAGTGACTAAACATACAAAGAACGATGTTTACATTCAACAGTCTGATATTATACAAGATTTTTTTTCAATCGATTGATATTATTAATAATTATACATTATTGCGAGAGGATTTTTATAGCTGCAATAAAATTTAATTTTTAGAGACTTTATAGTTTCTATTTTTACTTAAAGTACACTTTTACCATTTAACTTAATAAAGAACTTAATAAAAAAAACTACTTTTCTTCATTTTATTGCAATAATATTACCTTTCCATCTATGGTATAAATATAAAAGATCTCAGAAAATGTAGCGAGGCTTGAAAACAACTGTATTCTTGGATAATCAATAACTTTAAAGGATCGTTTTTATATATGTTGTAAAATTGTAAATTCTTGCGAAAAAATCTATTAGTGATTCTTTATAGGAAAGCTGCAGTAAAGTTTTTCCCTTATTTGGAGGTATAAATTAGCAACGAATTGAGACCTGCCTCGATTGCTGCTATACCTGTTCGAGCGTAATCGTTCTAGCTACATAAAATACAATTTAAGTGCATTCACGTAAAGTTAGTTCACGTACGAGTTCATCAACCACGAGAGTGTGAGATTTTTATTTGCTGGTGTTGGTTTTTCATTTTTGCATCACTGAAATCTTTAGAAATGTAATTTGCAAAATCAATAAAGGCCTCACAGCCCCTATGAAAAAAAAATAGAGTACACAGGGTATACCTTTTTGTTACTCATAGATTTTTTTTTCCATAAAAATACGACAGTTTTGCAACGTGAGGAGCAAAAATTCAGAATAAATTAATTTTGAGCTCATATCAGCATAATATTTCCAGACGTGGAATATTGCCGTTTAAAATAATGCAAAATGCTTTATTGAAACTGCTTCTCGACATGGTTGTGTGTCTCGAACGCCTTTGCCTTTTCAGTGTTCAAAGTTATG